>NDFZ01005333.1:499509-537626 GCA_002192655.3 Mamestra configurata
ACGTCCACTGCTGGACATAGGCCTCCCCCAAGGGTAAGGAGGGGTTTGCCATAATCACCACGCTTGGCAGGCGGGTTGACGATCGCAGTGTAGCTGTTGCAATGCACAGAAGCACAGAGAATGCGCTGCCCAGTCTCTGGTGCACGCACTCGAAGTGTGCTATTCTTTTACGTCCGATACCATACAGAACGCTTTATAACATTATAGTAGGCGCCAGATAATCGTGGAATAACGGTCATTGACCCACCTACAATTATTGACATTTTTAATTTGAAAAACGGAATTAATGACACAAAGCTGTCCCGAATCATCATCTCTCGTGATCCTTAACATTGTCTAATAATGAAAAACGATTCATATTTAATTGTTCAGGTACCTATGAACAGTTATTAGGGAAAGGTCAATATACTTTATTCCACATTTATCTGGCGCCTACTATAGTAAAATAAATTCTAAAGCTTCTGTCAGTGACTGTATCTTTATAAACGCTACGCTTTAAAAAAAAATCTATGATAGGTTACACTCGGTCGTGAACTCATGACATATCGCTCCTTCTACATATTGACAACAAAAGAAACGTAGATATAATCCTGTTAACGCTCATAAATAAAATAATACCAGTACAAATAGTCTTTTTATAGAGATAAGTCAATAGACTTCATCTCATAAAAAGATTTTTCTCGTTAATTCCATTCGAGCATAACTTTGGTAGATGTGATTGCATTAAAATGCGTCTTAACATAATCATTTTTTTGACGTGAAACCTCTTTCATTTCTGTCAGTAGGGCATCACTTACAGAAAGCATTATGATATGTAACGAAATATGTTATGGCAGAGGATTTTTTCAAGACCTAGTGTCATTGCGCTTAAAATAAAAATGGAAACTCCTAACTAAAATATGGCGTCAAAAAATTAGTCCGCATCGCGATCGACTGGAAGTGACCCCAAAAGACTGGCGGCATTTCCACGTTGTATGGCAATGCTTATCCTCTGTCCGAGGTAAAAGCCAGCCCTTGGGTCACGCGAAGTGTCAAGTAAGCGTTTAGCAAGTTCTTTAGATAACGCATGAGCACTCGGACCCCACGGTCCAAGAATTTCAACCCCAAACGGGTCGACACTATAATTGCCAATAAGGTTATTATATTTCCGCCGCTTGATAAGTTCGATGATGTACAACACATTATTGTAGAGTGGGATAAGAACCAGATTGGGAGGGAGGCATTGATGCAAAAATTTAATATAAACAAATACGATCAAGGCGCATTCCTAAGCATATTAACAGAATCAACTTATGACGCAGCAAAATCAATTGTTGAAAATATAATTTCGCACCAGTGACTCTTACTTTCCTTTTACTTTTATAAATTAAGGATTTAATTTAGTTTAGGTTACGTTGGGCTCTGATGTCCATGGAGACAAAATGCCCTAAACAAATGACTACAAAAAAAAAATGTTATAAGTATATAGCGGCATCAATGCTGCGACATAAAAAACTATGAAACGAAATATGTACGGCAACAAAAAGAACCGCAACGCCATCTATCCTGTCAGCGATGAACTACCAACGAAATCCTGCATCGCGCAAGCAAAGTTCTCAATGCAATTTGAACACATACAACAGTACGAATATTAACTATCGGTCTTTGCCCACACACAACACCCTCGTCGGAGGATCCTCCCATTTAAGTGGAGGTGTGCGGGACTTTACTCTCTGTTCCGCATACCTCTATTGGTGCATTTGTTGCATGATGGTTACAGGACCTTTCATGTAGGTACTCCACTGTGACTGGGTCCCTGACACAGTCTACCCGATTTTTAACTGACTTAAAAAAGGAGGAGGTTCTCAAATCGGTTGTTTTTTTTTTCATACGTTTATTACCTCATAACTCCGTCATTTATGAACCGATTTAAAAAATCTTTTTTAATGTGAAAGGATATACGATTGGTGCCATAGAAATTTGATCAAAATCGTTTCAGTAGTTTGGTTTTTAAATTAAAACAGCTAGATATAATATATCAAAATGCGTATTTTGCTTTTCTGTGACTTTCCAGTGATGTTGTTAGGGCACAGCAAAAAACTTTGAAAATAAAAACCTATTCACAAAAAAAAATACAACCGACTTCCATATAATAAAAATACTATAAAGTATAAGTCAGCTGTATTTTTTTGTAAAAAAGGCTTTTCAGTTGAAAGATGTCCAATGCTGGACATAGGACGCCCCAAGCGGCGCCACATCGACCGGCCGTCTTCTTCTTGAGGTGTTTGCAAGAAGATTTTCGGCCTTCACCAAATTCTCGTTCCACCTAGCGGGACGCTTTGCAGCATATTTCAGCATACACCGCTCTTGGTCGCCAGTCCAGAGAGAGACGAAGCTATACAGGACTAACAACACCATACTTTTCTCGCAACGAAATCGTGATTATAATTACTGATATGCCAAAGTACGTCCCTAGAACTTCTCGTTCGCGACTAGTCAAGAAATCATCCATTCATTAAAATATGTAAATGCTCATTATTTTATTAGCTCCAATATAACATAAACCGGGTATTACAAACTAAGCTGTGTTTGCACCTAAGTCAAACCGTAGGTGCCTAGGTTACGCCCGGCCACAGCCCCTCAATACACTTAGGTATCAGTTTAGAACCCTAGATGATACCTAGATTATAAAGGTTCATATAAACATGGAGTTAGTTGAATACTTTGTGGCCTTGCTTCAGTGAATACTTGGTAGGTACAGCGTGATCATGACTTGGTTTGATGGTTTTGATAATTCTTTGGTTTGGTTTATTTACGTCAGAAATTGTAAAATGTGTTCTGAGCCCGCTTTGAAAGTTATAACCAAGCCACTTTTCGGTACTGAAGTATTTATTAGTACCGTGTAAAAATCTAAATCTTAAGTAAAGCTCTTCTCTCTTGCTTTTCTTCTGGAAGTCGTTGCTAAATAATAACAGCAGTACTGTTGTCATAAGAAAAGAACCGGTGCGAGTCGGACTCTTACACTAGGGTTCCGTACGTTCTTGTGTGGGAGACTTATTTTTTTTTTAATTTAAACTAATTTTTATTATTGATTGTTATAGCGGAAATAAAAAAACACCACCTGTGAAAATTTCAACTGTCTACCTATTACGGTTCTTGAGATACAGTCCGCTGACGCAGACAGACGGACAGCGGAGGCTTAATAATAGGGTTCCGTTGGTTACCCATATTTCTTAGACATTTAACATTATTTCTATTAATAGAATGTAACCTTAAAGTTATGGTATAACAAAAGGTACACGTTGTATGACAAAGTGCCAAAAGTCAGTATTTTTAGCTATATTTTACTTTCATCTGTATAGCTAAATCGGTTGCTCATTAAGGTAAAGAAAAGAACTGTCATTAATTACTTTTAATCTCAGGATTTAGTCCTTTTGAACTTTGTCTTAACAATATAGTAAAGATTTTGTCGATCGAGGATTACAGTAAGCCTATTAGGTACAGTCAACAAAGTTATTTAGTATACAGGCAAAAAATATTTTTTCCACTGCACTGCCAATATTTGTACTTACAAGTGTGGTGTACAATAATTGTCCACTCAGCACACTCACAAGATTGTTTAAAAGTAGTTGCAAGTTGCCTGCATACCAAATAGCTTTGTTGACTGTACAAAGACATTGGCACATTGCACCGTATATTTTGAGTTTCTAATGTATGTTACTTATTTTTGGATACTAGAACATTATTTATTTAATACTAGCTTTTGAAAGCGACTTCGCCCGCATAAAGTCTCTATATAACTACCATGAATCTTTCTTCACGTCTCCAAAAACAACCGTTTAGCTGGCAGAGGGCTCTAACAAAAATTATGAGTTTAAAGCTTAATATTTCACAAATGGATCCTTGGGTGGAAAAAATGGTTTTCGCACACCCTCAATATTTTTAAACGACCTATCCAACGATACCCCACACTTAAAAAAAAAAATCAATGCCACTTTACGTGTAGTTACGGTAGGTACCTACCGTAAAAAAAATATGGTACGAAACCCTTCGTGTAAGAGTCCGACTCGCACCTGGCCGGTTTTAGTTACTCTTGTGGTCTTATATACTTAACAAAGCATTATTTAAAACCAACATTTGAATTCTTGAAAATCGGTGAAAAACTGCTTCAAGAGCAGCATTTAATACTTAAACTTTTTAATAGAGGACCATTTAGTCAGGCATACGCTGGCTAGAAGAATTTTCAAAAGTACAATTAAAAAGTCATACAAAAAAACGCAAAACCGATGATAAAACTAAAGAGAACAGCAAATTAAACAAGTCTCCTTAATACAAAGAGGCACACTCGACAGCAAAGTAATTGCCTCAAGAAGTATTTTGCTTAAGTGCATCCTTTTAATAACTGAAGGAAGCTCCAAGAAGAAAATTAATTAATATTACGGAGAGGCAAAGCCGCGGTAACAAAGGCAATTATCCGGAGATCCGTAGATCCGTAGATCCGGGTCTCACATGATCCGAGAACTAACGAGAGTCCGTAACGAGATTATGAAAACTGACTGCGTACCGTATCGTTTCTGAGCAGAGATTTATGCATGTTTTAAAGTTTTTCGCGGCATAAATCTGGGTTTGCTTTTGAAGCCTTATTTGAGTGTTAACTTTATTTTAGATTGGAAGCAAACTTCAATAATAAGGATGTTGCTTAAAAAATATGATTCTATTTAGTCCGTCAGTTAGATTATCGAAAAACATTGGATACGTAATTTTTTATTAATTTATCAAATCAATAAAAATATAAGAAGATAAAACGCATCAAAGAGAAAGGACTTGTAACGTCACTTGGTAAGTGACGTCACACGAGTTTTCATCGCAAAAACAGATTCTTTATTTCGCGATTTCAGTGTTGGTCCCATAGTAAAAGTTGTTCATAATGATGAGTACAATGACCCCTTAAGAGGTATTGCGTTTATTCTGTTTCACGTTGTATAAGATGAAATTTGGCTCATGGTAGATCATCATAGCATACTTTTCATTCCGGGAGTATGTTTCCTTGAGATAATTTCCTACTTTCACGCGGTCGAAGCCCCTGGCAGAAGTTAGTTTTAAATGAAACTTTTCATAATATACTCTGTCCACCAGCAAAAGGGATTTCACAAAATTCGACCAAACGAGCCTTTACAAAAACATACCTATCTATCTATACCAAGGGTTCCCAAGTTTACAAGAATAAAAGTATATTAAGGTCGGATAAATATAATGAACAGTATTGTAGAAAAGAAAAAAGTTTTAAAGTTTTACGCATTAAAACATATTTTTTTGGAGCTTCTCAACAATTTACTGTCATTTTTGAAATATTTATGTCTCCATAATTTAAGTTAATATTAATAAAATCAAACTTACCTAATCTTTTATTTATTAAATCAATAGAAATGATAGTTATATAGGTTTAATTATGGCTGGCGAATATCAGCGGTTATAAAAACAGTTTTTGGTATACCTACTTTTTTTCAGATCAGTAAAAAGTATTAACGAGCGGATCAAAGTATAATAATATGGTTGGGAACCCTAGACTACCTAAAAACGCAGTCATTATGCACGATAGCGATCGCATTAAAAGTAGGCATGAATAGTTGAATACTCCACAGACATGTCGTGACGTGTTCATTCAGTGTCAGCGGCTGTCAAAGTTTACGTTCCCCCGACAACTAATTTGGAAGTCAGCGAAGGAAAATGTTTTTGAGAAACGGTGCAAGTTTTAAAAGTTGCCCGAAGGAAATTGGCTTCTGTGTTCGCAGGTTGAATTGTAACTGATTATATACTTGTTTTGTATTTTAGACGGCAAAAAGTTTGATACAAATAAGAGACAAATGGTGAATGAATGGTTTGGGTAAAGGGATGTTGCCATGCACGGTACGCTTGGAGTTTCTTTGAAGAATAAGATACGAATTGAAAAAAATTTGTATTTGTTTAAAAAGCTTGTTAAGGAAGCAAGTCAATTTGATTGTAGGTAGGCCATATATGTTGAAGAATGATGGCGGCTATAAAATTTAAACTTGGTGTTTATGATTATGATAATAATGATAAATTTTAAATAATTTTGTTAAATGTCATTGGCCTGAAAACATACACAATTCTTGTGAGATAGGCCACGGAAGCGAACCTGTGGAAAACAGCTTTCTTCAATATTTTTCATTAGGACTACGTAGAAAGTCGGTGGTATATAGATATTTTTGAATCACGATATATATTTATAAATAAATATATGTGTCAAGACGCTTAGTTGACACTTTGCGTGACCCGAGGGCTGGCTTTTACCTTAGTCAAAGAATAGATAAGCATTGCCATACAACGTGGCAATGCCGCCAGTCTTTTGGGTACACTTCCAGTCGACAGCGATGCGGATAGTTTTTTTGACGACATATATTAGGATTACTTTAGTTAGGAATTTTTATTTTTATTTCTGGTATGTAGTTAGTTAAGTATTTATTAAAACAGTTGTAAACCACGATATTATATCCCCACGTGCCAGTTACGACATTATTTTTGATAAAATCTTCAAGTATCAATGTAATTTTCCGTAAATCACGCTAGCTTGCGATGTGTTCATTCTGTTACGTCATTGGCTGTCAAACATCAGCCTGAAGCTTACTCCAAACTAATTTAAAGTAAGGTGAGCGAATACAAATGAGTTAAGTGTTTTAAGTGAAATACTTCAAGTATTAGAGGAATATCGATGCTGTTCAGTTTGTTTCTTATCATGGAACGTTTAATGGTTATTTAGATATAGGCATTTGCAAGGAAGATAAAGGTATGATGTTCAACAGTTTGGTTCACACTTGCAACATTTTCAGTTTTTAATATACAATTCAAAACAAGAAACAAGCGATCATAAACAAATTCGTCTCACGAATATTTTGACACCTAATATTTTTTTAGTGTGATACCTTATCGTAATAATAATAATAATTCTTTATTATTAGGCAACTAAGGCCCATAGATAAAATACACGAATTAAACATACAAAAAATAAACTAATACATATTAATCTTACTTAATTAATAAATCGTCATTGCAATTTGTCGACTTGATAAGGGTCTCTCCTTCGGTTTAGGCATCTATTCCGCCTTGACTACATTGACAAAAGATTCACACTTGTACGAAATCGGCTATGTTCAAAATAATCATACTACCGAGAGTTACTCAAGCCTGGGGGGCTACTCTCTAAGCCCAAAGTCCGTATTATTGCCCGGGTGTATTCTAGTCCGTATCACCTAATCACTAAGAATTAATGACACGATTTGACAGTAACTGTCAAATGAATGACAACACGATTTGACAGTTACTGTCAAATCGTGTTGTCATTCATTCTTAGTTTGGGTTCGGAACTAATCGTAATTCCGTAGGTAAAACGGAGAAGAATACGCCCGCAACTAAGCCTGAAACTAAGGGCTTCGGGTTTAGAGAGTAGCCCCCCTGGGTACATACATACACCCCTGCTTATTACTTATTCAAGGACTCCAGTCGTGGTAGTTTTATTTGATCTTAAGCATGTCAGCACAAGATTAAGCAGTTAGTAATTTGCTTTGTCAACGACGACTTTAGAACTCAACTCAGAAGTTTTATCATCTTTTTAATTCAACCAAAGCTGTCTGTTTCAGACTTAAGTTTGAGTACCACTGCTCTCTTCTCGCAGCCGTCAAC
The DNA here is from genome assembly GCA_002192655.3 of Mamestra configurata. Classification (NCBI taxonomy): domain Eukaryota; kingdom Metazoa; phylum Arthropoda; class Insecta; order Lepidoptera; family Noctuidae; genus Mamestra; species Mamestra configurata. The sequence goes on from NDFZ01005333.1 coordinate 507,187, forward strand.
GGAACCCTGAATAAAGCCCGCTGAAACCTAATGAGACGGAAGGGTCCTTTCAAATGATCATTTGAGCGTCGTTCAGCGATACACAGGCTACGTCGGCCATCACTGAAGCTGGCTTTGAACAGCTGTGATTTAAAAATGGCGGCTTTAGACATTGGAAAGAAAAGGAGACTTGAATGTGAAAATAGTTTTGAGGTGGGTAAATATTTGTTTGTTGAACTGGGTGGTCATGCTATAAATATTACAAAGACACACTCTAGGATATATATATATATCTTAGAGGTTATGTCTTTGAAATATTATTAGAAGTTATTAACATTTTTAAGAGTAGTAAATTACCAGCCTATTAAAGCTTCCCATAGACAAGCGCGATGAGACACTAAGATTAAATAAGCGGCACAAAGTTTACAAATAAATTGTTCTACAGATATAACAATTCTATAAGAATGGGTTTGCCGCATTGACGCCTGTCTGTAGATGTCTTAATTTGAATTAAATTTCTTTACAATTTCATTTATCGTTGAATTTATTTGCTCTTGCTTTCTGTATTGAAGACAGAGAACAGTTTTACCAGGCCGTTGACTATCCATTTTCAAACGGAACTACTGCTTGAGCACTATTTCCGATTGTACTGTAGAATTTTAGATCAAACTTCCGAGCGGCTTAAATTGAATTGGTGTTTTATGTGATATCTCAAATAGGTCCAGCCAACCCCACGTCAATGAAAACAGCTGATCCCTGAAAGTGTCTTCAGTGGCCTATATGAAAAGAACACAGTCGATTGCGCAGCCAGGTTTTATCTACCCGTAACGCAATGTGAGTATTTGTCCAAAACATAACATGCATGAAGAAGGTCCACAAGTGCCCATACACTTGCGCTTTAGAGAACTTAATGAATGTCACCAACGTTGTAATATGCACGGCAACCTATTGGGAAGCTTTTCTAAAAAGATACCCATCGACTCAAAAAGAAGAAGAAGGTCATCATCATTATCATATCAACCGAAAGACGTCCACTGCTGGACATGGGCCTCCCCCAAGGGGGCGGGGGTTGCCATAGTCGCCACGCTTAGCAGGCGGGTTGGTGATCGCAGTGTAGCTGTTGCAATGCACAGAGAATGCTGCTGCCCATTCTCTGGTGAGTCCCCTTAGTCACCTCTAACGAAACCCACGGGAAGTAATGGGATGGTGCTATTCTTTTACGTCCGACACCATACAGAACAGAGGAAGGACGGTTTAAAGATAAAACTGTTAAGTAGAAAATAAGGCTATTTGAGTCAGCCTTTTACTACATGAGCTATTAATATACCTAATCACAGTAATCACACTAATATTATAAAGGCGAAAGTTTGTGAGAGTGTGTGAGTGTATGTTTGTTACTTCTTTACGCGCAAACAGCAGAACCAATTTTGATAAAATTTTGTATGCAGGAAGCTGACACCCTGGATTAACACATAGGCATACTTTTGAACCGCGGATAACACCGCGGGGCGCAGCTAGTACAGTATAAAAATAAAACAGGAACAGGGATTTCATAATTTATAAACAGTAAAAAAAGGCTCTTGCATTCGCAGCTAAACAACGCCATTGTAATGAAGTATTCAAACTGTTGTAAGCAGTAGGAGAATAAAATATTAAGCACTACTTGACCCGATTCCTTTTGTACTGAACTACTGAACTTACGGCGAACCGAAATTAAGTTCAACTTGTTCCCGTTTATTTCTTGTGCTATACTAATGAACTTTTATTTTTATTTTTGAACTCTATTTTTGTTCTCTTTCATGATGATACTTAGCTTTATACTCTGCTTAGCCTTTTTCCAACTTTATTGACGTCACTATCCAATCACAAACAGGTTTACAGAATCTGCTGGCTAGTTTAGCCAGCAGATTCTGTAAACCTGTCGCCTTGAAAACTCAAAAGTCAAAAAAGTCAAAAGTCAAAACGTTTATTTCAATTAGGCCATTAAACGGCACTTTTGAACGTCATCGTTTACAGTTCAGTAAAATAACAATTTTACATTAATAAAGTGACTCTACTGTCCATTCGGAAAGGTAGATTCTTATGGAGAAGAACGGACAAGAAACTCCATAGTTACTCTTTTCAAATAATGATTTTACAAAATTTGGTATACAAAAATTAATTTAATATTATGTGAGGACGATGCACCCAGAGTATGCTACTTAAAGAACAAAGTATCACCAGCAGAGGTAAACTTATTAATTTCCTAAAGAAATTTAGGTAAATTGTACTCACATATTTACAAACATTGGAACCATTAATTAAACAACAGTGTGTGAGTCAACAGAAAAATAAAAACACAAAAAAAAGAAACAGTATATCTATAAAGTTAATACATTAATCAACCAGTTTGACCTTCACCCTTGATTGTCCTATGGAGCAGGACCAGCATGTTTCCAAGCATTCTTATCCTGAATGTAATCTTCTAATTTGTAATTTGCTTGTTCACATAGTGTACTTTTAACATGACTCAGGTGGAGTGAGTGCGAAGCGAACTGTCATTCCATCTCGATTGTATAGATTGACAGCTCACTTCGTGATCACTTCACCCAAGCCTTCACTTCGACATGTTTACAGAATCGCACTGCTGGTGCAATTGAATGCTAGTTTCATAATATGACCCAGTAACGGGATACCTTTTGGGAAGACTTGTATCAGATTTCTCGGCTTCTGTCTACCACATACCTGACCTGCAAAACCCATATAATACGATACTCCTTGGTAAGACTGAAGTGCGTTTCTGATAACCACGAGCAACGACTGCCAAGATCTAGCTAGGTTTAACGTGCATTTCGGCAGGCACAAAGGCATTTAAGAGGAGGTATATCGAAAACTTTTGCATTATCCGCCTATAATATTACCATTACAGAGTTACAGGCCTTCGCTCTGTTAGAAGAAGCAGCCAGATCCACGTCGTGATGTCATCTTATTACTAACTACATAAGAGATCATTTGTCACCATCATCATCGACCTTGCCTTGTCTCATCTATATTGGGATCGGCTTCCAGTCAAACTGGATTCAGCTGAGTATTTTATAGCTGAATACCGGATTCAGCTGTTGGAGCTCGTGGCTAAATAACAGCCGCCCGGGTCGATCTTCAAGGTTAAGCAACGCCTGGTCTGGTGACCATCTTAACATACCGAGACTCCTCCGTGTCTCGGAAAGCACGTTAAGCCGTTGGTACCGGCTGTCATTTGTAGATCTTTGGCAGTCGTTACGGATAGTCAGAAGTCAGAAAATCTGACACCAGTCTTACCAAGAAGTACCTACCGTGTTACTCAGTTAATGGGTTGTGGAGGTCTGGTAAGCAGCCGCTCCACGTTAAATACTGGTATTCAGCTGAATCTTGTTTCACTGGAAGCCGACCCCAATATAATTGGGAAAAGACTAGGCAGATCATGACCGGATTCAGCTGATTACGTAGAGCGACTACCTATCCGACCTCCACAACCAAGTAACTGGGTAACACGTAACTTCTTGGCAAGAGGGTTTTCTGGCTTCTGACAATCCGTAATGTGACTGGCCTGTTGGTCGAGTGGTTAGTGACCCTGACTGCTAAACCGGAGGTCGTGGGTTCGATTCCCACCCAGGACAAATCTTTGTGTGATCAGCATGATCATTTGTTCTGTGTCTGGGTTTAATTTGTCTATAATATGTATGTATTTAGAAATATAAAAGTACGTTTATCAGTTGTCTGGTTGCCATAGCACAGGCTCTGCCTAGTTTGGGATCGGATGACCGTGTGTGAGTTGTGTAAAAATATTATATTATTATATTATATTATATTATTATATAGTTCTACCATGCTTTAAACTATCTTGCTTCAATCACAACCACGTTTTGATTTCTCCGACATTTCAGTAAATAAAGATAGCAGCAATTAATTATTCTAAAACGTAAGCAAATGTGTGAAAGGGCTGTGTTTGTAGAACATTAGCATTTTGTGTCGCGCCAACGCTTCTGTGTGTAAATATAATGCGAGTACATGGGCTATGTAGTTAATGAGGAAACTTTTAGCGTTGCAAATACTTCTGAAGAATGATCATTTTATGTAACAGCTGTTTTCGCGGAACTAACGAATAAGTTAAGTATCATTTAAATTGAAAGAAGAGTTTCAAATATTTTTTCCATTGAAGTGAACTCGAGTGACTTTTTGTAATAACGTTACGTCACGCCTATTAATAATCCCCGAACTTTTAGGCAAAAATAGACCTTTAGTACACTCACATTTCGCCAGTTATGTAAAGTTCCCTATTGAAATAAGTGCACACCAAAAACTTAAAAATTACTGTTTTAAATTTTTTCAGGACGATTTAAATTTCTCTTGTATATAGAAACTTCATGAACATCTAATTCTGCAATCAATCATCAATGCTGTATTACAAGGGTTTGAAAAAAATTTGCAATTTTTTCGGCATAATAGAATCACCAGCAAAAACCGAAAAGGTCCAAGAATGCAACCTTGACGAACGCCTTCTCTACATTAATCTTAGATTTATAACTTTCATCGGATGAGATAGCAACGATCTGTCTATCGACACAGGTTCAGACGTGCTTAAGGTACGATCAGATATCGGATTGCCGTAATTTAAAATATAAATATTACTATCATCTGATTATCATCAACACAGTCAAAGCCCTTGGATTAATAAAACTGCTGGATGTTTTCAATCTGTTGATTGTTAGTCGAACTTCATACAAATAGTTTGTAAGGCTAACTTCAGACGATTTACTCAAACTGTTCTACTTTTTACTAAAAACTAGACGTCCAAAAATTTACATCTGACTATAGGCTAAACAATCACTTTTTCAACCATCTCAGTATCGGAATTAAAATGAATTATTATTGCTATTAAAAGTAATTAACTTTGGAAATAAAGCATTTAAAACGTAGACTATTGTCAGTTTCCCTTTATAGACAATACGTATTATTTCGCACCAGTCTATAAAATATAGGTCTGCATATGTTTATTGGCTTGTTGCACAATTTTTATGGAGTAGTTACGTGATAAAACTGCTGAACACTTTTAAATCTGTTTATTGCCAGTCAAAGTTTGTAGCAATGGGCTATTTTTCTCTTTATTGTGTCGATGGCAAAAATATGATAATTTTATGTTTGACTTCACCTTGTCGATGGCAAATACAGTGTTATTCAATTTTACGTTTGACCCAGTACTCTGCGACGGTAACACCATTCGCTGACGGAGTTATAAGGTCCTACCATGTATAGGCGATAGAGGATATAGAGGCGATGTAGGGCATGCGACGCCGACGCGAACACTGAAGATCGGAGCCTCCTGAGGTGGTTTAAATGATTAACTTAACGCAGATTTTGCCAAAGTGCGGTGACAATGTCCAATCACGCAATGCACGTCTTTTATATTTGAAAAATAGATATCTTGTCCTCTGTCCTTAGCCGTATAATGCAGTAAAAAATTATCTTTGTCACAATAATTTCTGTAAAATCATGCAAGGATTAATTAAGTAATGTTTGTTGTTTAGTTTCTGATGAAGAACAAGTTTTTGGATGATATTATCTTCTAGCGTTAAGACTGCACTTGAACCTACTTTATTATTATTTATAGCATGATCACTGTTATTTGTTTACAATAGATATTTATGTATCTTACTGTACAAAGCTTTTCTTTTCCTCCTGTGTAATATCACATCGCGTGTCGTAGAGATCTTAGAGTTACGTAATGATTAGCAAAAAAAAATTGTTCCCGATTCGACACGACCCTTGTCATTTTGTCTTTTGTTTCGTGTCTTTGATGATCATGCTGTTTAAGATAGTTTTGATGATTTTGTTTATTTAAGTTTGCAAAGTTCTATGGAGCCAAGCGAGTTGACGCCTTCAGATAGACACTGCTTGGTAATAAAATAATCTTGAATCAAATACAAATAAAATGAAACACATGGTGATCAAATTCCGGCCAGGGTTGTGAAATCTGTCCGAAAAAGTCACCGCGGCCCCAGGGACGCATTACCTTCCAGAACACAAAAGGGCTTTAGGTGGAACACGGATGAGTTTTAGTCAGTAAGAGTCTGAAATCCCGCTCCACCAACCTCCTTAAAAAAATGTAAACAAATTATTTGAAATAATTTGGTTTCATTGGTCATTTTTGCGATCCACCAGTGAATAAGAATATGATTGAACTGTTTTTTGGAAAAAGTTACTGGAAACAAATAAATGATTAAGATGAAAATGTGAGTATCCTTTAGATTTTGAAAATGAATCTTGGAGATTAAATTGTAATTTTCTAAAAAGAGAAGGTACTCACCTCTTGAAACACTAGGTTTCAAGCCCACGTGTAAATTTATGTATATGGTCTGCCTGTGTGCCGAGTTTCATCAGTTCAGCCGTTACTTTCGAATTTATACTATTAGTATGGATTACTTGTAAGCCTTTCTATGTTTTTAAAGACCGCAGTGTTTCTGTTTATTGTCGTGCTACTTGACGACTTAAATACTTAAAATTCTATTCTGGATTTACTTGTTGTTCTGTAGACACTTAAGCATGGAGCCTGGGACATGTGCACATGTCCGAGCGTATCTTCTTTAGTAATGAAATTGTGGAATTTTACTTGATATGTTATTGAATGAATCATAGTAAACAGCTAAACATATTTTTCAATTTATTTATTGTCAGTCAAAGATAAACTTTATCTTCAGATGAGGCGAGACGGTGAGATGAAAAGCAACGCTCAAAGTTAGTTAGCCCAAGGTGCAGTAACAGCAAACCGATCGCCCCAGCCCGAGACTCCTTAGGTGTCGGCCATCCGATAAGGACCAGGACCAGGTAGACGTTCCACGTGCGCCTCAAAGAGATGTCAGCATAATCGACGGGACCCGCTAAGGCCACTGCCTAACAAGGTTGTGGAATTGTTCGAAGAGGTTGTCGTGGCAGAACCCAAAGGGCATTTGGAGGGGTTGGGTTTGAGTGGGTTTCAGTAAGAGCCTGATATTCCCTTCCGTTCTGCCCTGAGTGGGAGTAATTTAATGATTGCCCATCCAAAAAAAAAAAAAATCAGTTACAATGTCACTACAAAACTTCACGTTGTTCCAAATGTGCAATCTCAAAAAGCATTTACATCCCACCAAATTACATCTTCTTGTGAGTCAAGGGCTCACACGCATCGCGTGGGAGTCTAATCAGCCTTGAAGAAATTATTGCGTCTGCCGCGTTCACGTTTCTTTTACCGTTTTCTTAAATTCTTTTTATAATGCTTTGGTACTTCATTTCGAATGATAGTACTTATCCAATCGATGTACAGGCTGGTTGGTGTAACCTCTGCTGGATCATAAAATGTTACGTAGGCTTTCAGCGTACAGAATTTGTCCGTTTGCTGCGTGCCCAAAGAGTTGATGCCAACTACACCTGAATCATGGAGCACTGGCCCGCCTGAGTCTCCAAGACACACACCAGACAGCTTGTTACAGCGTCTTGCTAAACACATTCTTGGTTTAAGCATCACAGTATTACCTGCACTACACTGCACAATTACAGCATCCAAAAGTTGTAAAGGCTTCCCCAGTCTAGTGGCATCGGATGCTACATGAACCAATGTACTATTTGTGATAACGGCATCAGTGGTTATGCCGTAACCAGTTAAAGTGACTTCTTGACCAATCATAGTTACGTAATCCAGTCCGCTAAAGCGTGCGTATTGGTTCAATGTGATTGGTTCATGTCTCATTAAAGCTACGTCATGATATAACTCATAAAGTCTTAGGTTGTGAGCTGGGTGTTTAATGATATCCATGACTAAGCTAAAGGTAGTTATATTGTGAGAACCGTATGATACGACAGGTCTTAATGAGATGTATTTTGATTCTAATTCTAATTCTAGACCTTGAATATCGAAGCAGTGACCAGCTGTCAGTGCCCAAATAGGAGTTAAAACAGCAACCGTACACGAATGCAACGTTCTGAGTATTTCTATTTTATCACGTTCAGAAAAAATAATTTGAAATTGCAATCTCACGACATATTGATATTTAGTTTCGTCAGCATCTCTTCCACCAATAATTCTTCTTGCTTTTAAAGTTTCGGTAGGTAATAATTCGATTAGTAGAAAATGCCAACAAAATACGTAATAAACCACAGTACAACGCATAGTGAGCAAATGTTTAAATAGAAAAACGCAGTTTTATTGGAACATTAGTTATTTTACGAGTTGAATCTGATGGATTGAAAAGTCGAAATCACTGATATAATTTTATTATTGCGGAACGAATTGCTTATGATTGTTTGGGGCGCTAGGCACAGTTCAAAATATTCGATTTGGGATTCAAATTTCTGAGTTTTGAAAATTAAAAGGCGAAAGGGGAGGCCTTTGCCCAGCATTGGGACACAAAAGGAGCCTAACAAAAAAAAAGAAAAAGTGGAAAAGTATCTTTGTGAAGCACAAAACGGATTGGTATAACATTCATTGTGCATACGGCTAAAGCGGTCGAGTTCCCTGCCGGAGTCTGTGTTTCCTAACAGCTACAATCTCAGGGGTATATAAGTCAAGAGTGAATAGGTTTCTTCTAGGCACGCATGTTTCATCGTCGACCACATCATTGCTTTCCATCAGGTGGTAGTGGTACTGTAGTCAAACACGAGCCTGGAGCTAGCTTACTGCAGTAAGTTTATTTGGTGTCGACCATGATTGTGAGTTAATGGTTTTCCAACACTGTCCCACTGCTGGACAAAGGCCTTCCCCAATTTCTTCCTGAGCCAACTCAAACCCCTATCCAGTGGTACGAATGGCACGCCAGACAGGCTAAAATGGGATTGAGCGGACCAAGTCAGCCGTATGCCTCTGCATACGGCTGACTTGGTCCGCCCAACCGGAGCGACCGGTGCTTGGTAAAAGGCTCCAAGCGGTGGATCCGGAGTCTTGCTCGATCCAGCCCGTCCCTAGCTGTCCTCTCCCCAGCAAGGCCCTAACCCAAAGACTTTAATGAGCCCTAGAAATACAACCGACTTTCAAATTAAAATAAACATTCCGAGCTCCAAAATAACTTCAATTTCGGAAGTTAGTGTTTTTAGTTGTTCATTCGTATTTTAACACCGACTTCCGAAAAAGTTTGTTATTTCTCACTTTTACACACCTAACAACACAACTGGAAAGTCACAGGAAAGCAAAATACCTAATTTCGTTTACTTGGATGACGTATTTTTTCCAGCTATTTTGATTTAAAAACCAAACCACTGAACCGATTTTGATGAAATTTCTATGGAACTAATTGGAAAGTATACTCTTCAACATTATAAAAGATTTTTTTTTCAAATCGGTCGATAAATGGCGGAGTTAAGAGGTTACAAACATAAAATAAAAAATACAACCGTATTGAGAACCTCCTCCTTTTTTGAAGTCGGTTAACCATTGCTATTGAAAATTAAATTGACAATTATGCTAAAAACCTCGACACTGGACACGAGGATGCTGCCTCGACGAAGACCTCTTGAAACGCAAGGTCTTCGCCGCGCGAATGTCGAAAATAATCGCAAAGGAACCTATTCCCTAAATGCAAGTATCGTATGTCCTATTCCAGGATATGGTCTACCCGTGTGCCGAATTTCCATCAAATCAGTTCAGTCGTTACTTTCGCATTTATAATATTAGGATGGAATTACTTGTTGGTCTGTCTCTGTCTTTAAAGACCACTAGCCCGGTCAATTTCATGCACCTTCGAATGTCTAAATTGACCGGGCTACAGTGTTTCTGCTAGGGACCATTCGGGTTACCCATTGAAAGAGTTTTCGATAGGGTTTTTCTAAGCGGTTAATTAAAAACCCATACAATATGATTGCCTGGGATGCGTGCACTTGCTCTATTGTTTTTCTTTAGTAGGGAAATTGTGGATTTTATTTGATAAAATATTCAGTCTATTTATTGTCGTTCAAACGTAAGTCTTATCTTCAGATGAGTCGAGACGATGAGGTGACCAGCAACGCTCAAAGTTTGTTTACCCAAGGTGCAGTTACAGCAAACCTCACCTCCAGCCCGAGACTTTCTGGATATAGGAATATAGGATATAGGAATATAGGAGTAGCAGGGCGATTACTGGCCACCGTAGGCGCAGGCCAGCGGACGGCGAGTGATGGGTGGCCCGCCGTCCGATAAGGACCAGGCCCGGGTAGATAGTGCGTTGTGTTTCACTCGCGCCTCAAAGATATGTCAGCATAATCGACGGGGCCCGCCAGGGTCAGTGCCTGCCAAGGTTGCGGAATTGTTTGAAAGAGTTGCTGCGGCGGAACGCCAAGGGTATTTGGAAAAACACGGTTTAAGTCAGTAAGAGTCTGACACTCCCTTCCGCTCCGCCCACAGTGAGAGGAGTCATTCGATGATTTCCCATACAAGAAAAAAAGGTACCGTCACAATGTCCCGAAAAAACTTCGCGTTGTTCCAAATGTGTTATCTGCAGTTGCCTTTATAGACAAAGTGTGTACAATTTTTTCCATCAAATTACATCTTCTTCTGAGTCTAGTATCCACACACAAGGAGTCTAATCAGCCATGAAGTAATTCGTCTGCCGCATTCACATTTCTTTTTCCAGTATTTTTTTTCGTTTTACTTCCGATTATAATGCTTTGGTACTTCATTTCTTATGATACTACTTATCCAATCGATGTACGGGCTGGTTGGTGTAATACCTCCGGGATGATAGAACGTTGAATAAGGTTCCAGACCGCAGAATGTATATACTTGTTGTGGAGAGGCGACAGAGTTGATGCCAACCACGCCTGATTCATGAAGAACTGGTCCACCTGAGTCTCCTGGACACAGACTAGACAGCTTGTTGCAGCGTCTTGCTAGGCACATTCCTGGTTTCAGAATCCAAGTAGGATTGTCTTCACTACACTGCACGATAACAGCATCTAAAAGTTGCAAAGGCTTCCCCAGTGAAGTAGCATCGGCTGCTACATTATATGGCGCTTGCATATTTATGGTTATAGTGCCATTTGTTCCACCGTAACCAACCAAAGTGACTTCTTGACCAATCATAGTTACGTAATCCAGTCCGCTCAAGCGGGCGTATTGGTTCAATGTGATTGGGTTATGTCTCATTAAAGCTACGTCATTTTTTACTGCATGCAATTTAAGTTTGTATGCCGGGTGTATGATGATATCCAAGACTATGCTACCGTCTAAGTTATTGAATGAACCGTGTAGTACGACAAGTCTAAATGATTGTTTTTCTGATTCTAGTAATACTTCTAGATCTTCAGTTTCGAAGCAGTGACCAGATGTTAGTGCCCAAGTAGGAGCTAAAACAGCAGCCGTACACCTATGATGGTGTTCGAGTACCTTTTTTATTTTGGAACCATCAGAATGAATAATTTCAGCTCTCAGTCTCACGACGTATTGATATTTAGTTTCATCAGCATCTCCTCCACCAACAATTCTTCTTACTTCTGAAGTTTCGGATAATAGAAAAATCCAAAATAATACGCAATAAACCACAGTACAACGCATACTGTAGTTAGCTAAACTATTTGAAAAGAAAATGCAGTTTAGTTGGAACGAAGTTATTTTACGATTTGTTACTGATTGATTGAAATGTCGAAATCACTGATAAAAAAATATTGCGGAACGAATTGCTAATAATATCACCTCGAGATTGTTTGGGGCACTTGGCACAGTTCAACATATTATTATTCGATTTGGGATTATAAATGTCTGAGTATAGAAGAAGAGTGATAAATTATGTTTGTGAAGCACAAAACGTTTCGGTTATACTTTCACTGTGCGTAAGGCTAAAGGAGTTGAGTTCCCTGTTTCCTAACAGCTATAACATGGAGTCTTTAAGGCAAGAGTAAGCAGGTTACTTCTAGGTATGCGTGTTTCATCGTCGACCACATCATCGCCTACCATCACAGGTGAGATAGTGGTCAAACGTTTGCCTATCAGTAGTAAAAAAAAATGTAGGTCCACGTAACCAACACCTTTGAAGTTAATATTTCTTTCAATCAGGTGAGACTGTAGTCAAACACGAGCATGTCCACAGTAAAAAAAAATCGCTAATGTTGTGAATTACGCGAAGGACCAAGTAGCAATATTTTTTATTCTTTCCTGTTCAAAAATATATTCTCAAACGAAAAGTAGTCGCTTATTTTTTTCCCAAATTAAGGCTTATTTAGTTTGACAAAATAATATTCTTGACAGGGATAATTTCATTAAGAAGTCGAGGGAATAATAATACAAAGTGAAATAAATCTATACTAATATCTATAATTAACTTATCACACTAATATTATAAAGGCGAAAGTTTGTGAGTGTGTCTATGTTTGTTACATCTTCACGCGCAAACGGCTGGACGTATCTTGATGAAATTTGGCACAGAGGTAGATTATGGTCTGGAATAAGACATAGGATATTATTCATCCCGGGAGTATGTTTCCTTGGGATAATTTTCGACATTCACGCGGGCGAAGGCGCGGGCGGTAGCTAGTACTAGTAGAAGTACTAGTACTAGTACTAGTAGTAGTAGGTAGTAGTAATATAAATGCGGAAGTTTGGATGGATGGCTGGATGTTTGTTACTCAATCACGTCAGAACGGCTGGACGGATCTTGATGAAATTTGGCTCAGAGGTAGATTACAGCCTGGAATAACACATAGGATTATTATCCCGGGAGTATGTTCCTTTGGTATAATTTTCGACATTTACGCGGGCGGCAGCTAGTGAATAATAATTAGTTGGGACTCAATCAAAATTCGCCTTCATTATGACTCATACAATGCGGCTATTAATTTCAGTGATAAACAACAGTTTTGCGTAATTATCGTCATGTGTAGACAAGGTTGCAGTAAGCTAACTCCGTGTCGTCCATGATTGTGAGCTAATGGTTTTTTAACACAGTCCCACTCTTGGACAAAGGCCTCCCCCAATTTATCACAGTTTTTTTTTCCGAGTCACTTCGTTCCACCACCACTGCACCGTTAGGTACGCATGGCACGCCTGACAGGCTAAAACGGGATTGGGCGGACCAAGTCAGCCGTTTGCAGAGCGACCAGTGCTTGATTAAGTCTTTATTCCTGGATTAGCAGAATTCATACGAGGGCTCTTTCTGTATTTTCTTACTGTGGCTTTCTTGAAGATTTTTTTTGCACTACATAGGCAGAAGCAGTTTTTAAAACATGACCACATCTTTCTGTTGCACCCTATGTATCCCTTGTTAGTTACCGAACCTTCTGATCTACCCTCCACTATCCGTGTTCGCTGCTACCAACAGCTAGGGAGGTGAAAAGGGAGGGAGGACAGCATGATGACGTCAGCCGAAAAGTAACGTTCGCGGTGACTTGCTCACCAGCACAGTTCCGAGTCATGTTGAAATGCAAGTAATTAACTATTTTGTTACGCGTGACCTCTGATGTCATTCGGTTCTTTCTACTTTGTTTTTCTTTATTGTTTTGGGTTGTAGAGGTTTTACTACGGTTTATGGTGAAAAAAGATTAAGTAGATTAGTGAATTATCATAAAGCTAGTACTTACATTACTGTATGCTCTTCTTTTTGTTATGAAAAGTTTTGGAGTGGCGACCGCGTAACGGAAGACGCAGCGTTGGAAGGCACAAGGTAGACCGATGACCTGGTGAGGGTCGCGGGTAGCCGGTGGATGCGAGACGCTTAGGACCGGTTGTTGTGGCGACACTTGGGGGTGGCCTATGTCCAGCAGTGGACGTCTTTCGGCTGATATGATGATGATGATGCTCTTCTTTTATAGATATCACTCGTATGTACTTTTTAATCTTAATACTCCTTGATTTATCGTAGTGTCAGTTCTCTGCTTTAAACAAGACTACCTATGTCCCGCAACTTCTGCCAGGGTTGCGGAATTTGTTCGAAAGAGTCACCGCGGCCCTGGAACGCAAAGGGCTTTAGAAGGACACGCCCTTCCGCTCCACCCAGAGCGGAAGAAGTCATTTGATGATTTCCCATCCTTATAAAAGAAAAAAAAAATGTCCCGCAACTTGGCCGCCGTGGTCTGTCATGTTTCCGGTAAAGTGTTCTATTGGGTAAACTGTATTAAAGATCAATTTTAGCTTTCTATCTGTTATAGTTATTTTCAACACATTTGCTCAAAAACTACATTTACGACGCCTGTATCCCTAAATTGCTCGAAAGTTAAAAAATACGCACCATACATTGGAACGTGCGGTATAATAGGTACTCTCATCTGAGTAGGTACCTTTTTTAACGCATTCCTCGTTGTATAGCGCCGTGCGTATTATTTACGGTTTGTATTTGAATACCATTAAAAATATAAGGATTTCACCAAGGAGTTTCCCATTACTAGAAAAAATAAGCTGAATGATCGAACCTCCTTGGAAGCGCTTTTGCTCAATATGTTTGTCTTATTTTAATAGTAAAGAGAAAATGTGGCGAAATATGTAGTTCTAATTTTCACCACGCGCACGTATCGCCATTTGTAAATTCGCGCTATTTTCATAAAAGGAACGTCAAAGATTGTTGCGACTTTTGGACGACGACAAAAAATCAATTTCTGCACGTGTGGCATACAACATTTTTCAACACATTTGCGAGAAAACAGTACAATAGGTAATGAAACAAACTTTTTGTTTCATTTGTTTATAGGTACCTACTTAGATGGAAGTACCTAATTTACCGCACATTCCATTGTATGGTGCGTAATTTTCAAATTTAGAACAATGTATACAGGCTTCGTTATAATGCATTTATTGAGAATGTGTTGGAAAAATATTTCAGTCAAACGGCAACTTTAACACAAAAATTTATAAATCTAAACTTTGCACAAACAAACAATTTTAATTTTAATAATATGTTTAGATAGTAATTACCTTAAGACGTTGCTTTACTTCTTCGACGTTTTTCTCAGATTTATTGATGTCTACCAACTCTGTGTCAAATGTCAAGGTAAGATTACTACTGCCCAAACAATCTGGTTATTATTTTAATCTAAATAAAGGACTGTGTTAAAAAATCTTAAGAATAATATCAAAGGGCAATACGAACCCTGGTTTCCGATTCATCTGGCGAAGAGTTATTTTTAGCTTCAAAGTTGAATGCGGCCCACACTTTTAATAGCACTGCCACCTGGAAAACCCACGCTGTGATCCAATTCCGGACCTAACATTTTACCAGTAGTTCAAGCGTCCACGCAAAAATATAGTCGGTAAATATTTCCTGAGGATGTTATTAAAGCCTAAGTTGAGGAGCTCGTGGCTTAATAATTTATTTATTATCTTAATAATGCAAGCAATTTGATACAAACCAAGTTCATAATATTATGCCATAGACACAGCATTCGAAAACAAAATTATAACTAAGAAAAAAAATAGAGTAGCAATAGCATTCAACATTGATGAATGAAGATTTTCTCTTATTCCTCTCAGCTGTATTACACTGTGATCGCCAACCCGCCTGCCAAGCGTGGTGATTATGGTAACCCCCGTCCTTGGGGGAGGCCTATGTCCAGCATTGGACGTCTTTCGGCTGATATGGTGGTATTACTTATCTAGCTGTTTTCTGCGGTTTTGCTCTCCTGGCGTATTCCACAGAAACCGTGCAATGTAATATTACGGTTAATTAATAATTATTAGGTTAGTACACACTGTGATAACTACTTTAGGTTTCTATAAATAAAAATCACAAAATAGGATTAGTACTTTGAGTTTTCTTCCTAGAAATATTTTGCCCCTTATGTATTAGTTTAGAGAAAGGCAAAACATAGTGGGTCACTGTAGGAGAAAAATGTCCAACAGAGAACAAAAAACAAAATTCGCACTAAACGTTTCCAAACGTCTTTTATAATGCGCACAGCAAAGGAGTGGAACTCTCTGCCTGCGTCTGTGTTTCCGAACGCATACAACCCTAATCTCTTCAAAATTAGAGTGAACAGGCTTCTTCTGGGTAAGCTCGCTCCATCGTCGACTTTGTCTCTGTCATCTATGACCTAGACTAGAGTCNTCCAAACGTCTTTTATAATGCGCACAGCAAAGGAGTGGAACTCTCTGCCTGCGTCTGTGTTTCCGAACGCATACAACCCTAATCTCTTCAAAATTAGAGTGAACAGGCTTCTTCTGGGTAAGCTCGTTCCATCGTCGACTTTGTCTCTGTTATCTATGACCTAGACTAGAGTCAAGAGCAAACCCATATTAAACAAAAAATAAAAAAATCTTTAAACTAAAACTATGTCAAAATAAACCACGGTTATATAAATGGGACTAATTCTTGTATTTTAACAAGCGTTCGCATTCGAATCGAACACACAAATTTCCCTACATTTTGACATTTTGTTAACATATTGTTTTTGACAGTGTCACTGTCGCTTTGGAACGCTTTTCTTGAAACTTGAATTGTCTTCAGGCCATTAAAAGTGTGCTAGAAAACCACAAAAACATAGCAAAAAAAAGACCAGGCAAAACTTAACAATATCCATACATTTTTCGGAAAACCACAATATTTCAGATTAAAAATTCAACATGCGTGCACACTTTCGCTTAGGAATCGCGTATATCTGGCCGCCTAACCTAACCTAACAAAATGAGAGACCCACGTCAGTTTAATTCTGAAACGACCAGGGAAGTTGACCTTCCCTGCCTTGCTTGACCATAAATAGTATTAAAAGATGTCGCTTTATTATTATATTTTAGTATTAGGATAGTGGTTAAGTGGGTTTTTACAAGAATAATGTACAGTCACCAGGATTTTTGTAACACAACATTATTTAAATGAGTGCTCGGGCCTTTCTGTATATTTGTTTTTTGTTTGTTTTGTTTTTATTCTTTCTTTTTTTTATTTAGTGATCCATATTTCCGAACGTGCAACCAGCTTTATATTTTTGATTGACCGACCTTGACGATAAATTCAAATTTGCTACATAGTTTATTTGAAATAAATGCTTTGAGTTTGAGTTTTGATTTAGAGAAAATTTTCTAGAAAGTTTAAACACTTGATTATGTACATTTAGGCCAACCAGAACAGCAATGTTATTCTGTAAATATTTCACCGTCGATACTCACGTGAAGTGAGCATGGAGCGTCTGTCGGAAATAAAATTACTAATTCTTGTCTTACCTCATCTGCCTAGCCTTTTCCCAATTGTATTGGGGTCGGCTTCCAGTCAAACCGGATTCAGCTGAATACTAGTATTTTACGTGAAGCGGCTAACTTCCAGACCTCCACAACCCATTAACTGGGTAACACGGTACTCCTTGGCAAGACTGATGTCAGATTATCTAGCTTCTGACTATCCGTAACGACTGCCAAAGATCTACAAATGACAGCCGGGACCAACGGCTTAACGTGCTTTCCGAGGCACGGAGGAAACACGGTATGTTAAGGTGGTCACCCATCCACAGACCAACCTTGGCACGCGTTGCGTAACCTTGATGTGTGGCTGTTATTAATTAGCCACGAGCTCTTGTCTTACCTATACGTTATGAAAAATGTTTAAACCAATTTAACCTTAACATAGCACGGAAATCTCGGTGTAATACACTCGTTGCTGAATAAATCGTGAGTACCCGAGTAAAGCAGGGGTGTGTCACAAGTTTTCCTCTAACTAAGTTCAGGGGAATATGGTTGGGAGAGCAGGGGTCAACGTTGGCTGGTCGTAGTGAGGTAATATCGTGACAGTGTAATAATGTCTCATTGTATGTATGTTTGTTTGTTGCTGTTAGTGGATGGGGTCTGACAGATGAGGTCTATGACCGTAGCATTAACGTGTTAGGAAGTGTTTTTGAGCAGAAAGAATCCTTCAAGGTCTCAGGTTAAATATGTTTTGAGTTTTAGCGATATAGTCCAGTAAAAGATATGTTATATAAAGTTGAACCGCAGGGGAAGAAAAATATACCTACCAATTAATTAAAAATTGAAAATCCACTTTAATTATTAATTAACGAAAATTTCCGCTGAAGTGGTCTTTTGAGGAAAGTACCACACAGATTTGACCTGTTCAGACAGTGGAAGCATTAGTCAGTTATCGTGTAGCTCAAACTTAGAACTTTAAGGAGCTTAACGATTTGGCGAACAAAACCAAAGTAAGGACATTTGGGAAGGCCGCATTAAGAACTCAAACTGCCAGACTGACATGAAATGAACCCCTAATATTGCGATCTACATGGTCCTCACATTCACAATACGTTATATGAGGACCATGCAGATCAGTGTCTGAAATGGTTTTTTGAGGAAAGAACCACACATATTTGAGTGGACATTTTCAGTCAGTGCAAGCCTTGGTCAGTAGTCGAGTAGCTCAACTTAGAACCAATAAGGAGCTCAACGACTCGATATCGACTGATAAATTGAGGTCATCAACAAACTGACTGGCCTTGTTTAGGAGTCATTTGATGATTTACCATTCTAACAAAAGGTTTTTCTCATTTTGTCGTACACGCATATTATGGCATAGACTATTGCATCACTCATTTGTATTCTTATGCAAATATATAATGACATTTTGGGTACTAAAATCTAAAATAATCCAGTCATCCTATCGAAATGAAATCCGCATTAACTTTAAGTTTTTCTTAATAAATTTTCGGATTTAAATTAATTTCTACACATAAAAAATTGGAGGGGCAACTACGTACCTGAAAACGCAGCGTTGCAGGACTGACTCTCACACATTTGGGGGAGGCCTATGTCCAGCACTTGAAACTGAAAATCCACAACTGGACTTCTCTTCCTCTCTTCTTTTGGCTGAAATGACAGTGATGATAATACAAACATTGCACGATGGCAATTGTCATAGTTCAACATGAATTTATTAACAGTTGGGCTCTCGTATTAGCCATAAAACGATCACATTAAAAATTCCCCTTCTATCGATTATTAAATATAGTTTACATTATATAATAGATACATCCGCATCGTATCGTAGAGCTGACCACATGCTCCGTCCATCCATAAAGTTCACACATAACATAATATTGATAGTCAGGGAATACGTCCGTTAGGAAAACCGATACACCGTACAAAGCTAACTTTCATAAAAGATTAGCCGACAAAAGAATTACGTATCAGCGCCTCCGTGACTTGAAGATATCTTTTTGCTAAACTGATATCTTTTCTATCTTGCTGTTCTTAAATTATGTATATCTACGTTGCTTGAATATTTCTGGATGCTTACTATTTTATTCGACACCCTACTACGGGCAAGGTAGTGTATTGTTACGAGCTTGGGGTTCGTGACATTCAAATCAGCCGATTAAATAACACAAATGACACTTTAATTTAACAACACTAGTATAATAATTAGTGAGTTTAAAGTTGTAATCTTTAAACTCACTAATTATAAAACACAAGTTCACTACTGTTCACTTAATTCGCACTTGAAGATTGCTTCCGAAGTATTCGCTTGTATCGCAAATCATATACTGACTCGGCCGCTTTTCTTTATTTTTTTGTGAGTGACTGCTTACCCGGGCTTGCCTGTGGTGGCCTTAATATAATATTAAAGCCTCCAGCCAGGGCCTGACTTTGTCGCGGAATACGCGCTCCTTATATAGGTCGGTTAATTCTGGAAACTTCTATTCTCGAAACATCTGGAAAGTACTCGTAACTACCGCTGCCGACTGACCAGATATCGAGAAGTGTAGAATGTTCTGGCAAAGAAATGTCTAGAAGGTACTTGACTCTACTAGTTCTGCTACTCGATACTAGATGGCGCTATTAGTAACTTAATGTACCCGACATTAATTCTGGCGCGTAACCGTATTTATGTACCTACTTATGAATGTTCATCTGTTCCTTGGTAGCACCTAAACTACTCATTAGATTTGAACTAGTGATGCGTCGTTTGATTTGTTTTTGGCGCGACTACTGAGCGTGGTGTCTTCGGTCCGATTCCCAGGTCGAGCAATTAGTTTAATTGGGGTTTTTCGTTACGAAATTCTCAGTTAGCAGCCCGGAGTTTGGAAGATGGTGGTGTGGCATACTTGTGCCTCGGACAGCTTGTCAAGCCCTTGGTCCTATGCATGATCTGTAACAGTATACGGGGAAAAGTTTCTTTTTTTAATTGAATTAAACTTTTTTGAAGAAAGTTGCAATCGTCATTGGCAGAAGCAATTTTTAAAACATTGAAAAACTTTTTTTTTAAGTATGGGAATTCATCAAATGACTTCTTCCGCTCTAGGTGGAGCGGAAGGGCGTGTCAGACTCTTATTGGCTAAAACCCATCCGTGTTCCTTCTAAAGCCCTTTGCCTTCCAGGGCCGCGGTGGCTCTTTCGAACAAATACCGCAAAATATTGAATCACCGCGAAACTTATCGTTGCATCTTTATATTTAATATAATATAATAATAATATAATATAATATATCCTGGGACAACTCACACACGGTCATCCGATCCCAAACTAGGCAGAACCTGTACTATGGCAACCAGACAACTGATAAACATACTTATTATATTTCTAAATACATACATATTATAGACAAATTACACCCAGACACAGAACAAATGATCATGCTCATCACACAAAGATTTGTCCTGGGTGGGAATCGAACCCACGACCTCCGGTTAAGCAGTCAGGGTCACTAACCACTCGACCAACAGGCCAGTCAAAGGAGTTATATTATTTATTGCACAGAATAATTATTTCGTTTCATATCTCATCATTATTCTAGTCGGGTTTCACTGTATTAAACTGTGATGGTACAAAAGAGCAAAATAGGATTTTAAAGCTAATTAAGTCAATTTATTAGGTCAAGAGCAATCAAGCCGAGTTCCTGTTAAGATGTAAACGACACTTTAATTAATATGCTTTTGACAACAAAGACCAATTAATCAAATTAGCAGTAAGGTCACAGCGGTTTAGAAATAATAGAAGTTCGTTTATGGACTGTAATACCTAAGGTATAATATCTCAAGGCTTTGTTCCCACTCAAGGCATAGATTTTAAAGTGACTTTTATTAAAACATTACATTCATTTCGCCATAATTTATGCTCATATTCGAAGTTTTTTTTTTAAGTGAAAACTTCTTTAGACGCGTTGAGCACTTTTTGGGTGAACAAAAATCATGGGACTCGCTTCATCGTCACCGAACGCTTTCCATGAGCTATATGTATACTGTGTATTTATGTGTACTTTTTGGTTGAACAAAAATCATGGAACTCGTGTCATCGTCACCGAACGCTTTGGGTGAACAAAAATCATGGAACTCGCGTCATCGTCACCGAACGCTTTGGGTGAACAAAAACCATGGAACTCGCGTCATCGTCACCGAACGATTTAGCTTTCGCTTAGTTTTCACTTCTATCGGCATTCCCCAAAGACTGCCCCGCATGTTTTTTTTTTAAACTTTGCCCCACACTAGAAATCTCTTCTATATCGTGCGTTTACATACAACGTCACATACACAAACAGCCAGACCCGGAACAATTATCTAATGGCCATACAAATATTTGTTCCATGCGGGAATCGAACTTGCGACACGCAGCGCTGCAGTCAATCGCTGAACCACTGCGCCAACCGTGCCGTCAATTTATTTTAAAAGGACTGTCAAGCGGAGGTATTTTGCCATGAGAATAGAAAAAGCCCCTGATGAATGTACCTATATGTATCAAATTTAAGAATGTTACCAAATTCAAATCAAATCTTAATTATATGAATTTAATAAAATATGTTGATTGAATAGACAAAGCCCCTGATGAATGTCAATAAGTAACAAAGTACTTACATATATATATCAAATTTAAGAATGTTAACAAATTCAAATCAAATCTTAATTATATAAAGAAAGAAAGAAAGAAAGAAAGAATAATATTTATTTAGCACTTACATGAAACACGCACGGTACATAGAAATAAAATTTAAAAAAATAAAATGTAGGGTATGCTAAGAACCAAATGTGTGTCTCACGGCTGCACTAAAAAGGTCCATTTCAGCGATATGTCAGACAGACTGATACTGTCTGACGCTGGTTTTCTAATGAACCCTTGAATGGAAGAGTAGCGGTTCATTTGAATCCATCTAATATAGTTATATTCTTACATATATAATCTGTGGCCCGGCTGTCAAGAAGACAGTCAAGAAATTTTTTCTCGCCGATTTTTATTGTGATTTATTTAAACCTTTCAATCAAAAACCATCAAAATGAATTCGAACCCGAAAACCACTAAAAAAAAAACAATAGTAAAACAATAGAACTGAAAAACTTTTAACATATGGCGCAGAAACTGTGTAATTGATGACATGCTGACGAGAAGCCAGGCACGTCACCTAGCCACACACCCATCACCTTCGGCCTCGTCGCTCAGCTCCGCCTCGCCGCCGCCGGAACCCAGCCCCACTGTGAGTGCTGTGACACCGGCCGTGGCAGTTGCGTCGAGCTCGAGCGACGAGTACTTCTCACCGCCCACGACGCCACCACCTGCACGTCGGCGAAGAGGACGCCGGCCGCCGGACGGCTTAGGACCTCGAGGCCCACCGGCCTCTGATAGGGTCCCAGCTCCCGGCGGAAGTGTGCAGCGCATGCGATGGACACAATCCATCAATGAAAATGTCATGCGCTCATACTTTGGGGCTACAGAGGGGGGAACTAACCTGACTGCGTACCGTGGTCGGATGCTCTCTCTGTTTCAGGTACTTGAACCAGCTGTCAACGTTTCGGCCCAACGACTGTCGGATCANAACAAGCCACACGGCCAATTACAACAATAACAAAACTTTTCACTGTGTATATGAATTTAATAAAATATGTTGATTAGCGCTTATTACAATGTAAGTTAGCTTACTTAACCTTCGAATTTGTTAATTCTTCTACGCCAAAAGTCCTAAACGAATTTTGATGAACTTTACAGTAATATAGCTTCTACATCAGAATATTTCTATAATTTATACAGGCTTTTTTTTAGGATGGTAAATCATCAAATGACAGGGCGTGTCAGACTCTTACTGACTAAAACCCATCCGTGTTCCTTCTAAAGCCCTTTGCATTCCAGGGTCGCGGTGATTCTTTCGAACAAATTCCACAACCCTGGCAGGCTCTGGCCCTAGCGGGCCCGGTCTCTTATGCTGACATTTTTTGAGGCGCGCGTGGAACAATGAAACAGGTTAAGTTTACTACTAATAACATGGGCGGTAGCTAGTTGATACTTATTAGAAATCAAATCATCATCCATCAATTCCATCATACATTTCAACGTTTCATTTATTCCATTTTATGCTCCCCCAAGCTCCAGAATCTACTTTCAAAGCTATTTCACACATGCTTACAACATCTGAACATACGAGTACCAAGTACTTTTTAGCAAAGTCTTTGATATTATAATTTTAAAAGAGCGAGCATTCCCTAGCTCCCAAAGCCAGTAACTGGGTAACGTACGAAAGATCTGGAAAGCTAAATTCGGAATATGAATACGACGAATGGTGAGTTTAAAAATAATAATTTGTTAAGTAAAGTTGGTTTCTGTCAGGGTCGCGGAATTTGTTCGAAAGAGTCACCGCGGCCCTGGAACGCAAAGGGCTTTAGAAGGAACACGGATGGGTTTTAGTCAGTAAGAGTCTGACACGCCCTTCCGCTCCACCCAGAGCAGAAGAAGTCATTTGATTTCCCATCATTAAAAAAAAGGGACCCGTTTTACCCTTTGGGTATGGAACCCTAAAAACCCAGTGTTAGTACAATCTGCTATTCCCCTATTACAAATGACATTCCTCTAAAACGGATGAACCCATAACATCTGCATCCGACACTATTCCAATTCGCTGCCAACCCGATAGAGCTACCTAAATTTTTCAATGCCAGAAACCAAACGACTCTCATACGCCTAATGCAGTTTCAACCGTAAATCTCCCAGATTCGTAAAGGATATTCGTCTTAGATCTTATGGTATTAGAGTGTAGAATTGTAAATCAAGGGAATGGAGATAGGGTAATAAAATATGTTGGTGGCATTGATTTTGATGCATTATTAAAATTGAGATTGCAGTTGATTCGGAGTTTTTATAGCATTATTACGATTTGGATTTGAAGGTGTGATTCAGAAGTAGGTGGGTATATCAAAATCATATTTCGGCTTTTACGGCTTCGCCCACAGGATATTTATTTTTGTCACCAGAATATTGCAAACGCCGTAAGATTTTAGAATATCACGTGAAATTGTTAACTATTTTTTCTTAATAAGACACTATTAAATTTGGATGGGTTTTTTTTGTATAAAAACGATTTTTCAATAATTTAATATCTAGAAATTATAATCTTATAAAGATTACTAGCAAAAAAATACTGACGGTCCCGCACATTTAAGCGTGCATAATTCGACAAAATGTACTAAGCAGTTGTTTTTTTTTTGCAATTGGGATTGGTCCGATCATAAAAGTTGTTCATAATGATGTTTACAGTGTAAGACGTTGTAATATGCTGATAGAGCAAATTTACATTACCTTTTGAAACAAATAAACATCACCTTTTATGAAACTAGCTGTGCCCCACGGTTATTGTATTATACAAATATAATATATTATACAAAATATTGTAAAACTTATATTTGAACAGAGTAACTATGGAGTTTCTTGTCCGTTCTTCTCCATAAGAATCTACTTTTTGCGAATGGACAACTAGAGTCACTTATATTTTAATTTTAAACTGTAAATTTGACGTTCAAAAGTGCCTTTTAATGGTCTAGTTGAAATAAATGAATTGACTTTGACTTTGACTTTGACGGTTTCACCCGCCGTTTTCGGATTTTTGTTTTTGCTCGCCTTCTAAGGGTCGTAGCCTGATTATTCTTTCAAACAAACCTTATTGTGACATTAATGAACACAACAAAAAAATAATTATCCAATTTAGTGCAGTCTTTCTAAAGTTATTCGTGTACTTACCTATATACATTTTGGCGATTTATTTCATTTACAAAAGATTACTTTTGACGTAAATGTACGAACTCTGAGGGATCAATAAGTTTTAATTCATATTCTTCATAATAAATTTAATTCATATTCTTGATAATAAACAAGTTAGTAAAGTTTGAATTCAAATTATTAATCCTATAGATAAAGGATTATTATAAAACTAGCGACCCGCCCCGGCTTCGCACGGGTGCAATGCTGATACTAAATATACTACGGTTTTAGAACTCTGGTTCCATGTATAGTAACTTAAAGCTCTGTCATAATATGTCAGTGCTTTCGCGAAATCAACTTGAGCACATAACTTGAACGCTATAAGGCACGCGCTGCCGACCCCCCGGCCGGTGCCGCCGAAACCGCTATGTCCCTGCATTTTAAAACTGTAATATATTCGAAAATATTCTTTTAAATTACACGCTGTTAAGGGCCATATTGATCTGTATTAAATGCACAATGTACTTAATTGGATAAGGATTAATGCTGTATTGATTAAAATCGCTTCGTAAATAAGCCATTATTTCTCGTAAAAAGTCTCGGATAAAAAAATGGTTATTTTGGGTTATTCCTAAGAGATAGACTTACACCATCGCGGACTTTTTTGTAGACCTTTTTAAGGTGTACAATACTGTAGTACATTATTTTGGTCTATCTCGTAGGGTTCAGCCAGCGTTTGCAATACAAGCGCAAAAAAACGTGCTTATTTACGACATCACATTAGAAACCTCTAAATTTATCAGTGTTTCTCTACTATATTATGTATGTATTATACATATAAATCTTCCTTAAGAATCAACGTATCTATTAAAAAAAACCGCATCAAAATCCATATCTAAGCATCCATAGGGACAGAAAGACGGCGGATAGCGACTTTGTTTTATACTATGTAGTGATAATATAAAAAAAAAACAAATTATACTGGATAATAAAGAAATAAATAAATGAACGAACTCTGCGTAAACTTGTAAAATGTATAAATAATTCTGTAAGTTAACGACAGATACTTAAGGAAGATATCTTGACTTAGAGGAAGCCTGGGTTTAATAGTCTGCGAACACGGAGTGAGCAAACCACTTGATCAATGTTACGAGCATGACTTATCCATACAAAAGAGGTTTCCGTTACCCAGATATTATCACACGACACGATAACCTGTCGGAAAATAAAACAAACAATAAAAAAGGAACAAATAAAACAAAGATATTATTATTGCCAACATCTTTGTTTAGTTTTATAGGAAAAACAAAGATCAAGAAAACATCTCCACAATTTAACATAGATCGCCTCAGTAGTCGCAAAGGAATTAAATTACTGAGCATACTGAGTTGTCCTGGTTTCGGTTCCCAAGTCGAGCAAAGTGTCTTTGGGTTTAGCCATCAGGAATTACTCAGTAATTAGAAGCTTGGATTCTAATAAATTCGGGCTTACATTGATTGCAATAGGCCGCCTTTCATAACAAACTAGCTGTCGTCCTAGGCTCCGCCCAGGTGAAAATTGAAAATTATACCAAGGGAACATACTCCCGGGATGAAGAAGTATTCTTTGTGTTATTCTAGACTATAATCTACCTCTGTGCCAAATTTCATCAAGATCCGTTCAGCCGTTCCGACGTGATTGAGAAACAAACATACATCTATCCATTGAAACACCCAAATTTTCGCATTTATAATATTATAATAAATATAGTATAGATAACTAGCGGACTGGCGAGTAGTGTAGTTACAGGAACACCACTAGTTTTCCTCTTTACCCTTTAAAGCAAAAAAGACGGTGTCATCAACATGGAACCTTATGACCACTGCACAGAATCCACAGAAAACTGCTTAAAATCTAACACACTTACCCTAATTGGCCTACATCTCTGCCCCACTTTACCAAGTCCCCATAAATTGGGGAGCCCCCATCAATAAGTCCTGGTACACACTTCAATCGTAAGGCATTACGGTGAAATATTTAGAGTTTGACACTAATCGTGTGTAGGAACGCAACACACGAACGAGAGATATTGCTGACTTGGTTTTTCTTATCCAAAATCAGTTTCACCCTTCTTCCTTAATGGAGTTTGGCGGACTTATAGAGGTGTGGGAGCCTATAGTGCGGGGAGTGATATGTAATAGGGATGTTGCCTGGGTTCAAAAAATATGATTCTATTTAGTCCGTCAGTTGGGTTATCGAAAAATATTGGAAACGTATTTTTGAAGTGAAAACTTCTTTAGCGGCGTTGTGCACTTTTTGGGATGGGTAAAAAATGTTAAACACGCGTCAGAACACGTGACCTGATCGAAAATTTGTAAGACAGAGGGAGAGTAGACCGCCGCAAAATGAATGTATTTTATATTTAATATCCGCAAAATATCAAAATTGCACAACGTTAATGTTCAAGTTTTTACTTCTGCCGGCACTCCCGACGATAAAACACATCAAAGGTAAGGAGTAGGGGCTTGTAACGTCACTTTCCAGTAAAAAGTGTACTGGTGAGTGACGTCACACGACTTTTCAACGCACTGTTTCGTCTTCATTTTTTGTTAACGTGACAAAATAAAAATAACGTGTCCATATTTTTTTGTAAATCTATCTATCAATTCTTCTTTAAATCTATTTGTGTTTTTTTAGTGAAATATCCTATTGGAGGGGTACGCAAAAATTATTTTTGTAACCGGGTTTCTTTGCAGAAATCTATTTCTTTTTAACGAATGAGTTTTATTTGGGTGTTTTCTAAAATTTGTTGCTTTTCTTGGCTTTGTTATTCAAATAATGGAAGAAGTAAAATTAAAATTCTGCTAAAGTAACTTCTACTGAAGGTATTTCGAAAGCTGTTTCAAAGTTTCGGTATTCCACCTATTTTTATTTATGAGTGTGCAGCCAAGTTGATCGCTCCACTATCGCTTATTTTCAACAAGTCCTTAGCATCTGGTATTTTTCCTTCAAAATGGAAAGTGGCAAAGGTTGTGCCTATCCATAAATCAGATGATGATGATGTGGTGTTTAATTATAGACCTATATCAATTCTCTCGACTCTTGCTAAAGTTTTCGAGTCTCTCATCTGCCCGCACATTCAAAACCATCTAAAGCTGTACTTAAGTGAAGCACAACATGGTTTTGTTGAATCGAGATCTACAGGCACAAATCTTGTACTGTTTACAGAGCTGTTGGCAGAAGCAATAGATGCAGGTTATCAAGCTAATGTAATATATACAGATTTCAGTAAGGCATTCGATAAGGTCTCACATAACATACTGATTAAAAAATTACAAGCGTACGGTATCACTGGATCATTGCTTTCATGGTTGAGTTCGTATCTTGTGGATCGGTCTTTCTTCGTAGTGGTGAACGGATTTCAATCAACTTCGCGTTATATCTCATCTGGCGTGCCACAAGGATCTCATTTGGGTCCAGTTCTATTTAATTATTTCATCAATGATATTCCTTACTGTTTTCTACATTCAAATATCTTTATGTACGCCGATGATTTAAAATTCGTTAAAATTGTTGAAAATAAAGACGATGCCTATGAATTACAGAGGGATCTAGACAGGCTTGTTCAATGGTGCGATAACAATGCAATGCACCTTAATGCACGAAAATGCTACCATGTAAAATTCTCCAGAAAGCATACTTTAGTAGAACATAGCTATTATATTAAAGGTGATAAAGTTGGTGAACTGGACACAATAAGGGACCTTGGCGTTTCATTTGACAGGAAATTAACTTTTATTCCACACGTAGACAGTATTATAAAAAAGTCTTCTAAAATGCTGGGTTTTGTCTTAAGAAATACGAAACAGTTTAGAAGTTGTAAGACAAAAATCATGCTTTATAATTGCTTGGTTCGAAGCGTGTTGGAATATTGTAGCGTGGTTTGGCGACCGCATTATGCTGCACATTCGTTGCGTCTAGAACGTGTTCAAAAGCGTTTTCTGTGGCATCTGGCGTTTTCTAGGGGCATAGCTAAAAAAATACGTTCTTATAACAATAGGTTGAGACATTTCAAAATGATTTCCCTAGAGAAGCGCCGGCGTCTAAATGACGCAACGTTTGTGTGCAAAGTTATGGCTCACAAGATTGACTGTCCACAAATACTGAGCACTTTCAATTTCCGTGCACCTTCAAGAATTCCTCGCAGCCAAATAACACCACTGCGTCCACCGCAAAGAAGAACAGTTTTAGGCTCCAATTCTCCTTACGCGAGATTTTGCAAGGTTGTTAATGATTGTAGCGACATAATTGATCTGCACTTTAGCTCTTTTAGTCAATTAAAAACCAATATTTATAAATATCATCTCGATCTGGATTAGACATTTATGAAGTCGCGTGTTTTCAATAATGATTTTAGATTAGTTTAGTTAAGTCTGCTTTTTTCTATTATTTTTTTTTTTCTCATATGCAACTTATCCTTAAAGCATGCGGAGTTTACCTATAAGTGATTGTTACACTATTGTACTCTATTTTATTGCATGTTACTTTTAGCTTAATACCAGTGTAAACAATTGTTGGTGAACCAATAAATAAATAAATAAAAAATAAATAAAAGAATCTGATTCAAAAATTTAAATTTTCTGTTTATGAAACAGCATTATCATCTGGTTACTCCCCGCCATCCTTTTCTAAGATATTTTTATATTTGGGAATATGAAAATAAATTGATGATGCTAAGTGTAGTGAGTTAAATTTCAGAGTCAAAACCACTTTGTATATATAGAAGAAGAAATTCTTAGAAATATTTACAGTCATTATTTCGTACATTGTAAATAATTAACAACATAGCAGATGGATTCCTCTAAAACGAAATGTTTCATTATCCTTAATTGAAATCCAAAAAATAAGTATCAAGTGGTTATGTACTCCCATTTTCCACTTACTTAACTAAGCAAAGATTTTCAAGATTCCTAAGATTTAAAGCTACAGTAACATAGCTAATGAGACTTGTAACCTATACACATTGCCAGATGTTTTAAGATATAGTCACGAATAACTCTACGCGACTGTGCTCGTATGTATATTGTACAGTCATCTAGAAAATACTAACTTGCAGCGTTGGATGTATGGCGTGCTCATGTCTGCAGTCTCGCATCAGCGTTTATTCTGGTGAGGGGTTTGTGATGAGCGGAGCGAGGAAACTGGCGGATAGTTTTTCTTCAGATTTTTTTTCCTGGTCCCTCTTGGTGGGCGATCAGCTACGTGTAGCAGGTGCGGCGTGGTTGGTTGTGCCACTCCAAGCTACTGACGAACGGACACGGCTGTTTCGGGAGGTACCTGTTTCGGATTAAGCGGGAGGATACGCCCGGGTATCAGCACTACGAGGATCGCCTGGAGGACACGGTGGAGCATACGATGGAGGTCTGCCCTGCTTGGGCTGAGCACCGTCGTGTCCTCGTCGAGGCGATCGCGGCGGCGGCAACCTCTCGCGTCCGGCCCTGGTTGAATCCATGGTCCGGAGCGAGGAGGCTTGGGAAGCGGTCACCTCCTTCTGCGAAGCAGTAATGCTAGCGAAGGAGGAGGCGGGCCGCGCGAGGGAAAGGCAAGGCCTTCGTCCCAACCGCCGCTACAGGAGAAGACGCCCCGGGCGTCGGGAGTCGCAGGGCGATCCCCGGCCACC
>NDFZ01005333.1:539163-560885 GCA_002192655.3 Mamestra configurata
TATATATATATATATATATATATCTATTATATTATCTGTTCAATATCAATTTATTTATTTATCTCCGAAGTTTTTCATCAGACAATTTAAATGTGACCATTTTGGAATAAACCTCTTTCGAACAAAAAAAGAATTTTGAAAATATATGACAGTTTTAAACATACATAAAATAAATAAAAAATATAAACATCCAAATTGATAACCTTCTCGTTTTTTGAAGTTAACAAAATTAAACAATTTTGCCCTCTTACCACGCGCCATAAGATTGGTAAATATTATTTCTAATGAGATACTGGCCAGTTAGTACCCATTGACGGCCTGACCACGACAAGCATTTCTTCACCTTGAAGATAGACCCGTTAAGCTATTGTTACTTACATTTAGCCAAGAGCTCCTCAATTATTTATAATTCCACGTTCATCAATGTGTTATTTTTACCATCGTTTCATTTAACTTCATTACATTTATTTCAGTAACAATTTGTACATTATATCGAAATTTTACACTAAATTATAAAATTAAAAGAAATACAATATAAAACACTATAAAAGATTATTATCACAGATTACTATAACAGTAACCAAAATAAATTCATTAAGAAGTACCTAAAACATCTCGTGAATGGGGCTTTAGTTCTTGTTGTGTAAAAAATACAGTCCAATATTGTTTTTACTAAAGGTTTTCTTTACCACCGTCTTTAGACTTCAGAGAATAAACATCTACCACCCGTTCTTCTAGAACAAAGAGCTCTTAAGAAAAATAGTAGCAAATAATCGTCACTGCACTATGAGCTCTGCACTTGCTGCAAATGGCTTGTCCGCTGCGCACTATTCCGTATTATCACAATATTAAATTGTTCATACTGCAGCTATATGGCTGAAGTACGATCATTTTGTTTAGATACGATCTTTGTGCTGGTTTGAGGTAGTACTTTTCATTATTATAAAGATTATTTTTATATTTCTTTCTACACACTAGTGTAGAAAGAAATATTGAAGGAAAATGATGTATGTATGAATGAAGCATCCTTTTTTTCATTATATGACTTCTTCCGCTCTGGGTGGAGCGGAAGGGCGTGTCACACTCTTGCTAGCTAAAACCCATCCGTGTTCCTTCTAAAGCCCTTTGCGTTCCAGGGCCGCGGTGACTCTTTCGAACAAATTCCGCAACCCTGGCAGGCTCTGGCCCTAGCGGGCCCCGTCTCCTATGCTGACATCTCTTTGAGGCGCGCGTGGAATGGCCATCGACCCGGGCCTGGTTGTGATCGGACAGCGAGTCACCCAACGCTCGTCGTCCGCAAGCCCGCGCCTACTGTGGCCGGGGATCGCCCTGCGACTCCCGACGCCCGGGGCGTCTTTTCCTGTAGCGGCGGTTAGCGCGAAGACCTTGTCTTTGCTAGCATAACTGCTTCGCAGAAGGAGGTGACCGCTTCCCAAGCCTCCTCGCGAATGAAGCATCCTAACTTCCTTACTAATATGAAAGTGAGTTTATTTGTTACCTCTTAACGTCTTAACGGCTGAACTGATTTGGATGAAACTTGGCGCATGGATAGACAATATCCTAGATTAAGTTATATAATACTTTTTATTCCGGGAGTATGTTCCCTTGGGATAATTTCCGGGAGCGAAGCCGCGAGCGGTCGCTAGTTCTGAATAATTCGAAGATAATGTGATATTGATCAACTTAAGTGTATCCGTGTGATGGATTAAGAACTGCGTCCTAGCAGTGAGAATATTGTATACTGATTAGACTTAGTTTGGACTTAGATTAGGCTTAGTTTGGAGTCAGAATCCCATGTGGAGATTTACCTGTGTACCTACATACTGGTCTAGAGGAATATAATCAAACGTAATGGTAATAAGTAGGCAATTTATATGGCTGGTACGTGCTTAGTAAATTATCTGCTTTTTTATTGATTGAATAAAATCTCTGCAACACATAGAACAAGTCTAGACAATGAGGAAGGAGGGCGAGTTTTTGATCCGAAATTATCTCAAATATTAGTCAGAAATATTGAGTTTAAAGATGAAAATGTGTTTTTGAATCAGGTTGGTCAAATAGGTAGTTAATAACAAACAATCGGCCGAAAACGTATTTTAATTTTCACCCACAATCTTTGACCATCGGTTAAGTGAACTACGTATAAAAAAAACTCAAATTTCTTGAAGCATACTACAACTTACTATTTAATCGAAACAGACTAATTTTCAGGTTAACATCAAGAAAAACACAACACAAACGAGCGAGTCTTGCAGTAATCGCATAGGATGTGTAACATCTGACGTCTCACCTTGGTAAAAAGCAACATTAAAATTAAAAGTACCAACTGACAGTCCTCGGCTTCCTGTTACACACTTCCGTCTCATTTCACGAAATCACTCCCACAGATTGCAGGAAAGCGAGAGGAAAGATGTTACACATCAAAAACATACAACCTCATTGAGAAACTCCTCTTTTTTAAGTTTAATGCCCGGGGTCTGAGGTACTTTATCGGTCGTTTATCTGTCTGTTAACGCTATTTGTCGTAACGCCATTGATTGGTTAGTGGTTAACGGACAGATAAACGACCGATAAAGTACCTGAGAAACCGGGCATAAGTTATGCGTAAATCTAAGCAAAAAATTAAACGACTTCTGTCGACGATAGTACACATAACACACACAAACACAAGTTATGAACTTCAAAGGATTTCTCTCTGTTTGTTTTTGAAATATTTTCTTAGAGTACCATATAATACTGCTCTTTGAATGGATTTCTTCGCGAAAATCCCATTATCTTTCTGATTGAATTTGTTTTTATTATGAAAAATATTTGGTCGGAAAAATTCTAAAGGCACAGTACCTATAGTGGACATTTGTTAAAAGTAAGCTTTTATGTTAAAAGTTAGCTTATATGTGTATGTAATTGAGTACTAATATTTTAGTTCGAAATTGTTATAAACAGTAAGTAATTCATTTTTAAAGATCAATTCTGTCACTGTTTAATTGGTCTTTCAAAGTCAAAAAGTCAAAGTCAAAACGTTTATTTCAATTAGGCCATTAAACGGCACTTTTGAACGTAATCATTTACAGTTTAGTAAAATAATATAATAATAGTATTACATTAATAAAGTGACTCTACTGTCCATTCGGAAAGTTAGATTCTTATGGAGAAGAACGGACATTGGTTTACTATTACCATATATAAAATATATACCACATATAAAAAATCATGTTTCTTAAACTGTCGTCTGGAGCCTATTTAATTTTGATTTATTTTGTAGAAGTAGCTTCACGTAAAATACTGGTATTCAGCCGGTAGCTAGAAACCGACCCCAATATAATTGGGAAAAGGTAAAGCAGATGATGTTGTATTTAGTGGCAATACACACTGTAATTTTCAAATTTTAGCTGCCTACCTAATACGGTTCATGAGTGACAGCCCGCTGACAGACAGACACACGAACGTTGGACGGAGGCTTAGTGGTTCCGTTGGTTACCTTTCAAATACAGAACAGCTTCAAAATAGTTCCACAAAATTCTTCACGTATATATAGTTATTCTAGCTCAGAGGCAGGCTTTGAGTCCCTATCCAATCTAGATTAGTCTTAGGTTACACTCGAGGGTACGCTGCCGGGTATAACACTTGGAATAGTCGGTGTGCTCCCGCCTGAATATTAAGTGGTTGTGAGATGAAGCTGTATGTTAGAAATTAGTCGCTTCACGTGTCGACCACATCCCCGCTTTCCAGCAGGTGAGATTGTGGTCAAACGCGAGACTGTCAATACTACAAATATACGCAATTAGTAGGTATATTTTGTCGAATTATGCGCACTGTTTAAATAAATACTTAACTAACTATATACACTAGAAATAAACATAAAAACTCCTAACTAAATTAATCCTAAAATATTGCGTCAAAAATTCATCAGCATTGCTGTCGACTGGAATTGTATCCAAAAGACTGGCGACATTGCCACGTTGTATGGCAATGCTTATTCTTTGACCAGTTAGTTAGGTTTAAGAAAACAAATTCAGCCAAGTGAGTGAAGTTTTTCTAAATATTTTATAACAGGGTTAAAGAAACTTACATTTCAAAGTGTGTAATGTTGGATGCATTGTGCTCACATAATATAATCAAATGATCAATGTACCTATGTATACAAAATATTGTAAAACTTATATTTGAAAAGAGTAACTATGGAGTTTTTTTGTCCGTTCTTCTTCATAAGAATCTACCTTTTGCGAGTGGCCAACTAGAGTCACTTAAATTTTTATTTTAAACTGTAAATTTGACGTTCAAAAGTGCCTTTTAATGGTCTAGTTGAAATAAATGAATTGACTTTGACTTTGAAAGATCTTATTTTCTAATATTTTTTTATTACTTGACAAGTCTCACAGTTTAATAAGACCTTCCTATCATCGCCTGAACAATAATTTGGACATAAAAGCTGTTCCGGCCTATTGCCCTGCCCCAATTTTCTAAAGAAGGGTGTCATGCGGTCGTGCGAAGTAGTGTTTCCCAAAATCGGTCTTGGTCTTGCAAGACCAAGACCAGGACCAATTCCGCCTAATTTTAGCAAGACCAAGACCAAGACTGACTGTGCAAGATTTAAGCAAGAACAAGACCAAGCCTGCGAGACTCTTGCGTCTTGCAATTAGGACTTTTTTTAAATATACTTGGTATAAAAATATGTTTTTAAAAGCAATCATATTTTTTTTTAAAACAATCACGTTTTTCACAGTAGACCCCTTCGAGTGTCGGTTTGTCGGAGTAAGCCCCCAACACTAACGCGCGCCGCACCAACGAACGATACCTACATGTTTTATTAAAATTAAGCGTTTTTATTGTTTTAATGACACAAAGTAGTACCGGTACTGTAACTTAAACACGATTTAAGCCCTAAGTCGGGAATCGAACCCGCAATTAATTGGTTTTCTATGTTAAAACCGTGTATGTAATGTACTAAACATTGAAGATTATTAAATGTTAACGTTTATTAAGAAACAGACTGACTCCCGCGCGACACAGTTGATAGCTCAGTTAGTTAGTTAGTTAGAGCATCGGCACTGACGCTTAGGTCGTGGGTTCAAACCCCAACCGGTGTCAGTTGTTGTTTTGAATTTCTCATGAAATGTTTAGACATTTATTAATTTATAGTTGGTCTTTACCATGGTAATGTTAATTCGAGCTCAAAATGTACCTACTCTGTTGCGTTGTTCTAATATCTAAAGTAACGTTTAATAAATAGCGACAAGCTAATAGGTAATTGCAAGACTTGCGAGACTCTTGCTTGCTGCTTGGTCTTGACCAAGACCAAGACTGGGAGTGCAATACCAAGACCAAGACCAAGACCAGGTGTATTGATGCAAGACCAAGACCAAGATTGGCCAAGTCTCGTCTTGTTCTTGCATTTGGGCAACACTAGTGCGAAGTCTTTAGAGACGCACGACTAGCCAAGGATCATGGTCAGACGACTATATTCAGATTTTATCTGCTGTTTAGTCTGACTGAATCTATTGAAAGTGATATTGATTGACTTGACCAATTGGGTCGCTCTCCTGTATTTTGATAATGTCTGCCAACTGTATAGTAAAGCTAGGACTACGCCCACGACTTCTTCTGCGAAAAAAAATCCTAAAATACCTACTTAGGGTGTTACCACACTAATCAATTGATCGTCGATTCGATCGACTGGTGTAGTATCACTCGAAGTTCTCAAACACATCATAAAAGGAACAAAATTTTCCTTTCATAAAATTAAATAGTAGATGACAAGCCACTGCCATCATGGCTCCGTTGTGAGAGAGAGACGGAGTCAAAAGGGCAAAAAGCACAATCCATTTTTTGAGATCCGTAGTAAAAAACCAGGAACACTGACAGACAACCCTATGGGTGACCGTGTGGCACTTGCATAGTTTTAAGTAACGTCTATTTTATTCTGTATGGTGTCGGACTTAAAAGAATAGCACCATCCCATCACTTCCCGTGGGTGTCGTAAGAGGCGACTAAGGGACTCACCATACCATGGGTTGCAGCATTCTCTGTGCATTGCAAGAGCTACACTGCAATCACTAACCCGCTTTCCAAGAGTGACGATTACGCCAACACCCCCTCCCACGCCTTAGGGGAGGCCTATGTCCAGCAGTGGACGTCTTTCAGCTGGTATGATGCTGATGATGAACATCAATTTAATCTCACAGTGTATGGAATGTGGACGCTCCTTATTAATAACTAAATAAATGATCAAACTGTAAAAAATATTTATTTATTTATTTATTTATTTAAACTTTATGTACAATAGTGGTACATGGGCGGACTTAATGCATCAAGGCATTCTCTACCAGTCAACCTTTGGGTTATAAAATATTCACTTTGACGAGAACAATTTCTTGTGAGAACATCGTATATAGGTACATATTTTTCTTTGTTCCACATAACCCTTTATTCTCTGTACTCAGTAATTACTTTAGATTATAGTAGCGGTTGCCATTGTATATGTCTGAAATAAAAATGATGTCACTAGATAAGGCGAACAGTTAATATCCAGCATTGCGTGATCCCAATTTATTAGAATTAGGAATTTGGTAGAGTGTTTTGCAAGGTACTGGCTGTATCACCTCTTCTGCTTAAAATTGGTATTACCAGCCTTGGTATTTTTCAAACGAGAAACTTTTTAATGATAAAGCTTCACGATGTTAGCGACGGAATCACCTGGAGCGTGCACAAAAAAGTTCCTAAGGTTGTTAATACGTAATTGAGCTACATAAAGGCAACCGGAAAAGAAGTCTACCCCCGTAGGGCCCTGGGCTGGTCACGACGTATCATAAGCTTACTGGGAATTAAACAGGTATGAAACCAAACAAACCAAACTTTTTAAGAACACAAATAGACACCCGATCACCCAAGTTAACTCAACTCTTTTTGTCTTAGAAATCGTAAATCCTCTAATCCTTCGCCACCTACTCGCGGGTGTTATGTCATAACCTCAGCCCTGTAAAATCAGTGAGCCTGTTTTTACGGGCTTTGAGTAACTTTAGCTTATTAAGCTTAGCAAATATAAGCTGGCTCCTGCTGACCAAGGTTGTAATTGGTAATCATAGGCGAAAATCATTCTTCCGCGGAGAATCCTGTGGAATGGTGTGCACAACGCCATCTATGAAACATAAAATTGAACTGTCAAAACATTAGTTTGGAGTCCGTTTTTGTATAATTATTTATTAATAGGAGTAATCCATAATTATGTTATTCAAACCGATTTTTTTAGATATTAAATTAATATTTTCTTTTAAGACGTATTTAAAGATCCACTAATAACAGTAACTTAAAACTATGTTTTAGTGTAATTTTCATGTCATGTAGTCAATAATATTATTTTCGCCAATAGATGGCGTTGCAGGCATCTGCATTATATATTGATTGATTTATTCTTGAACATTGCCTCAATGCGTACCATGTTTATGTGTAAAAGTTATATGCATTGGTTTTTTACTATTTTTTCATGAGAACTGAATACAGATAAACAAAATAGTTTCTTGACTATCATTTTACACCATGGCTATTTTTTTTTTGTACAAAACGACTCCTCTACTGATTTCCTAAAAAAATAAAAAAAATAATTAATACACAGCAACAAAAATTTATTAATATTTGAAAATATTAGGTATAGATGGAATAAAAAGTACAAAAATATTTATAAGATACTAAAAATGTAAAAAAACATGCAACCGCTGGGGTCCGAACCCACACCGAGAAATACACTAGGTACTCTCCAATTCAATCTCTTGAATTCTCTCGATCCAATTCCCATTGTTTTATGTTATTTTTAATATGCAATAACCCATTTTTTTTTTAATATTTTGGTAGTATAATCGTGTTAACATACAACGCAATAGTTAAAATAAATACAAAAATAATAACTGTATCTGGGGATCGAACCATCAGTAAATTGCCGATTAAAACCGACATATTTGAATATTGCTCTTCTTCCATAGCACATAGCGTGATTATATATAGCCCATAACCTGACCTATAAGGATTAATTATGCAAAATTTAAACAGAATTTGTTTAGTCGTTTTCTCGTCAATTGAATACACCCTAAAACACACCCTCAAATACACACCCTACGACTACGGCGGATTATATTATATGTATAGATAAGAGATGACGTTTGATGTCTCACAGGAAATTAGTTTTGCATACCCGATTGTTTATGTTGTAAATCCAGTGTTTACGCTCGTTTTGACAGGAGTAGTAGGAAGTAAAACGATATTTTTGTTTGAAAATTCTCTATAACCTAATACATAGGTAATACAACCTAAAACCTAATATATGGGCCAGTATCGTCACGCAGTGGGTGCCTGAGGACGGGCTTCGTAGCCGAGGCAGGCCAAAGAAACGCTGGCGTGACGATTTAGACTCGTTCCTGACAGATTGGCCGGAGATGGCTAAACACAAAGAGCGTCGGAAAGCAATGGATGAAGACCTTTGCCCAGCAGTGGGACATATAGTCCTATGTCCCCTTGTTGGAGCAGAGGGCGCCAACAGTCGTCCACCATCGCGAGTGGTCTTGAGCATCACGCTTTACCTCGCTCCACGTCATTCCGATGCTCGTCGCTTGTGCCAACACGGTACGTCGCCAGGTTTGACCGCCACGTTTTTTTCCCTTGAGAATTCCAGTCCAAGGCTTGTTTGGGAATGTGATTGGAATCCCGCCGTAAGGCATATGCAAATCATTAAAAAACCATGATATATATGTTTTTTCCATGATTTTCATTTTTTAGGGTTCCGTAGTCAACAAGGAACCCCATAGCTTCGTCATGTCCGTTCGTCTCCTCAGCCAGCTACACAGTTGTTTTAGGAGACCTGAAAAAAATCATGGTAGTAGCATATAACGAATTAAAAAGTATCACTGCTAAGTAGGTTTTACAAGTTAACGAGTAATAGTCGATCAACATATAAAATGTAACTGATTAGGTCGATATTTCGTAGTAACCCCATAGAAAATGATTTTAAGCTAGGTGTATTTGTAACTCTAAATCTCATGGACAAAATTTCTATTTTTTATCATGTTTAACTTTTTTTTTTATATTTACCTGATTCACTTTTTTTTCTTTCTAGTTTAGTTCCTACATAAAAAAAAAACAATATAACTTTTTTTAAATATTTACAACTGTTAATAAATACTTAACTAAGTATATACACTAGAAATAAAAATAAAAACTCCCAACTAAATTAACCCTAAAATATGGCGTCAAAAAATTCATCCGCATCGCTGTCGACTGGAAGTGTACCCAAAAGACTGGCGGCATTGCCACGTTGTATGGCAATGCTTATTCTTTGACTAAGGTCAGCCCTTGGGTCACGTGAAGTGTCAACTAAGCGTCTTGAGAGATCTTTAAAATATTAGATATTATAAATATTGTGATCATTACAATGCGGTTCCCAGCCCACACAGTTGCAATCACATTGGAGGTAGGCATTCTAAATATACAACGTTTTAATCAAACGTTTGTCTGTTCACAATGTCCACTTGATTCAAGAGTGATGCATTGTTTGACGGTTGTAATTGATGAATTGGTTTTGTTAGGGCTGTTCCTGGGATAAAATTAGTGAATTTTGCATAAATTATATGAGAAAATAAATTGAAAATGTATTTTCCCTATCCTACATTAATTTTTATTGTTGTAACTAAGCAGTCATTGTTTATGGAACAAGATGAGTTGTATGGAACGCGAGTTTCTTTTTTTTTATTGAAAGTTTTGCTTTACAAATACACTAGCGGACGTCACGCGGTTTCACCCGCGTAGTTCCCGTTCCCGTGGGAGCACGGGATAATATAGCTTATGTTACTCGCTGATAATGTAGCTATCAATTGCTGAAAGGATTATTGAAATCGATCCAGTAGTTTTTGAGTTTATTCATTACAAACATACACACACACAAAAATATATTTTTTCATGTTCAACAGCAATGGATAGCTACATTATCAGCGAGTAACATGGGCTATATTTTATCCCCGTACTCCCACGGGAACGGGAACTACTCGGGTAAAACCGTGTGACGTCCGCTAGTCGACTATAATTTTCTCAACATAACCACAGAGCCATGTTCTCTATGTATTTCTCATAGATGTACTCGTATATAATAAACTTATCAAGTAATTATGTCCATCCAATTGTCGGAAATAGTCGCAAAAATATGAAGTCACGTCATGTAATTTCGGGGTAACTGCGGTTCCATTAGGAATCCCATCAGCAATATATTTGGCAACCACACAAATTCTTGGAGAATGACCAGCTGGATTTATGGCTAAATTATCATTACTGCCAAGTAGAGCATTCCTTTTTATTGTATCTATATTTAAAAATATGTAATGTTCTTTTTTATTCAATAGGGAATATGCATGAAAAAAAATTAAAAAAAAAAAAAAAAAAAAAAAATTTAATATGGGTTTGCTCTTGACTCTAGTCTAGGTCATAGATGACGGAGACAAAGTCGACGATGGAGCGAGCTTACCCAGAAGAAGTATGTTCACTCTAATTTTGAAGAGATTAGGGTTGTATGCGTTTGACACAGACGCAGGCAGAGAGTTCCACTCCTTTGCTGTGCGCATTATAAAAGACGCTTTTAGCGCGAATTGGTGGAATAGCAACAAGGGATGGTAACTTGTTTGGTCTGGATGGCCGATGGTAGAAGGGGGCCGGTGGGATGAGGTCGTGGAGTTCTTGGGCACACTAACCGAAGTACAATCTGTAGAAGACCGACAAGCAGGCAACCTTGCGGCGATGAGCCAAGCTGTGAAGCTTGGCATCCACCAGTCTTACGTCGCCAATGAGCCTTTTAGCTCTGCGTTCCACCGAGTCAAGCGCGGCAAGTTGGTATTTAGCTGAGCCATCCCAAAGGTGGCTGCAATACTCCATGCAGGATCGGACTTGTGCTTTGTAGAGGGTTAAAAGATGCCCAGCTTTTTGGCCGCAGTTTGGGCTTTGCTTGGCTTTTTTTTCTTGATATCTAAAAATACAAAAATATAATAGTAACAGTGAAATTAGAATCAAAATTGATCGAAAAATAAACGAGATATAACTATTTTACGCCGTTTTCTATGGCAGCTGTATAGGCAACATAGTATTTGACGTCAGAGTTCGTATCGGACTTCTCTTTCTAATTGTCATCTTTGAAGCTAAACTTCATCGCTGATGAAGGTATTTAAAAAATAAAACATAATTGTTTACTAGGGCTAATAAGTATTTAATTTTGCAAATGAAAAAAATGCATGCATATTCCCTATTCTAAAAGAGATGTACTGTCTCTTTTAGAATGGAATAAAAATGCTATTTGTTGTACCACATTTACTCCTTTAAGAAGAAATAATCTACAATTTTATTGAATTCTAGTTACCTGCTACCAAAACTAAAAAGTAATTAGTTTCGGATCTTAAGAGGAGCCTTTCTTGATAAATTACTCATTGTATTCGTGTGTTTATCGAAACTGGTAAAAATTAACAGGTCTTTTGTTTTATTTGTGTGTGTTTTGCGTTTTAGAAACGTTAGCACTTGAAGCACTGATTCGATTTTTTGGTCGTTTATAATGCGCACAGCAAAGGAGAGGAACACGCTCTGCCTGCGTCTGTGTTTCCGAACTCATACAACCCTAATCTCTTCAAAATTAGAGTGAACAGGCTTCTTCTGGGTAAGCTCGCTCCAAGGTCGACTTTGTCTCTGTCATCTATGA
Source organism: Mamestra configurata (assembly GCA_002192655.3). Classification (NCBI taxonomy): domain Eukaryota; kingdom Metazoa; phylum Arthropoda; class Insecta; order Lepidoptera; family Noctuidae; genus Mamestra; species Mamestra configurata. The sequence continues at coordinate 550,877 of NDFZ01005333.1, forward strand.
CCTAGACTAGAGTCAAGAGCAAACCCTCAAATAAAATAATTGGTGAATTGTCACTGATAAAAATCTACAGTATCGTGGAGTCCTGGGACTTTTATATTTAAGAGTAACCTAGTCTTAACTTCTAGACAAGCCTTTTACGGGGTGAAATCCTCATGGATGTCCTCCGCCCCGAGGCGGGTGGAGGGGTCTGTCAGATTCTTACTGACTAAAACCATCCCGGTGTTCCATCACCCATGTAGATAAATACAGTATTTTTATTTATAAATTAAAACTATTTCTATTAAACAAAAGCTATTATAATATAAACGAATATTTAAATTAAAAACTATAATTGCAATAAATACATCCTTAAATATATACATCTGTGCATTTAATAAGAATATAATTTAACAAAACATGACATCACTACTAAATATACAATTATTAAATTATAAAATGTAACCTACTTGAATCTATATATTGTCTCAAAATGTGAAACTGGTCTCTTTATAAATAATTGTTATCTTAAATATTTATTGAATTATTATTTATGTTGTATTTATTGACTTTTTATCCGAATGTTCATTTTCATGAATGCAATAAATAAATATGAATATGAATAGGTATTTATTGCAAGTTAGACTTTCACTCCGTCTTCAATCATCAACTTCATCACAAGACGCATAAAGGGGACAAACAGAATACCTTCCGTCTGCGTCCCCAAAGACCTAATACATCTACTTGCACAAACCCAATCATCTATTACAATATTCTCAACGTAAAAATACGAGATCCGATTTGCACCAAACCCTAGGGCCTAGAGGTGCGACTCAACTTAATTACAACAAAACACTTTCTATATTTGTTCCTAATTAAAAAGTAATTGGGCTCTAGGGGCGTCCCTAGTCGCGACCTCAGACGAAATGAAACGGGCCTTAATTAAAGGTTCATCGTGTACGGCAGACATATGTCGAGGTACCCTTCTCATTGCTAGTGACAACCCTAGCGTTCTCGAAAAATGCTTCCGAATATCAACCGTATTGGAGGTAACCTCTTTTAAAGATCTTTTTGCGTTATTTGTTTAAGATCTTTTTGCGTTAGTTGTTTAAGGCTTACACAAACCAGAGTAACTATTAACACAGAGTTAGTTGCTAACACGAGGTTTATTCACAAATCTATACTTTCTATATCTTAAACATACTATGTAGGTACTATACTATACTATATCCTTAATTCCTTACTTATTAATAGTACCTGGATGACTTTGCTGAGCTGCGGGCGGCTATTTCATACATCATGACCCGGGGTTAGCAACTGACTCGGAATTAAAAGATAATTCTAGTTTGTGCAACTGGGCCTAGGGTGATTTAGAAGCTAAATTTACCATTCACTTCATATTTTAAAAAACCGGCCAAGTGCGAGTTGGACTCGCGCACGAAGGGTTCCGTACCATTATCTATAAAAACGGCAAAAAAATCATGTCTGTTGTTCTGTTTTTTAGTATTTGTTGTTACAGCGGCAACAGAAATACATCATCTGTGAAAATTTCAACTGTCTGACTATCACGGTTCATGAGATACAGCCTGGTGACAAACGGACAGACAGACAGACGGACGGAGTAATAGGGTCCCATTTTACTCTTTGGGTACGGAACCCTAAAATTTGGTTCTATGCATTGAAATTAACAATTTTAATTAAGAAACTTAAAGTCTATTCTTAAAAAAATCGCACCTTCCCTAGAACTTCTGTTCACCTGATGATATCTTTGTATGGAAAATCCATTTAGTTTTTTCATTGGAATTCTAGTTTGCAATAATTGTAATTATTTTGAATATAATATATTATAAACATACCTATCTATTGTTTTTGTTTAAATTATCAAAATAATATGTCAATTTCATACGAAACACAATAAAGTTCATGTCAATATAACTTTTTAAACACAAGAGTCATCTGTAAAAGTCTGAACAAAAATCAGGATAGAAAAATAATAAAATACCGTAAACGTATTTCCGATTCCGAGGAACTGCCAGTGTGTTTCTTTAGATGGAAGGAAAAACACACGATATTCTGACAGACCGATGTCTTGTATTTTATCACTTTTTAAAAGAAACGTGCAGGAAATTCCCAGAACTCTTTTTATGTTTTTCAATTTTTGTGGACCTCGGGATACTAATATTTGTAGAATGTGTTGAATGCAAGACATGCTTCGTTTTTAATGTTCTTTCATAGTTAGCTTATGACATATGAGTTCATATATTTGTTAATTTATATGTCCGTAGAGGTCAATTATTTGTTATTTGTTTTTATGTATTGACTTAATACTCTCATAACAATTTTTTATAATGAGTGTATTGCAACATGTGATTAACTAGTGACTTCGACAGTTGTTTGATTTTATTCTATCCTGAGCAACCGGCAGCAAGTTACTCATGCTCCCTTAGATTTTACTGCTTGCGGTAGCGTCGGGGGTCGGGTTACCTCTTTCCCTCAAATATGGCGAGGGGGGTAATGGCTGATCTTTGCGTTATGCTCGTGAACGGGTGCTGCTTGTGGTGAAAGGTCGTCTTGTTAGCCATGGATTTTACTATTGTTATAACGATTATATGCTTAATGTTTAATTTTGATGGCCCTGGTTTATCACTTGTGGCGTCGAGTCACAGATCTTTTTATTAAATTCTACCCTCTGTACGTGTAAGCGGGCACACCCTTCATGTCTGGAGGCTTATTTAGTTTGATTTGATATTGTTTTTATGCTTGAGTTTGTCTGTTTATGCTGGCATAATGGAGTGTGCTAGCTTACAAGTAGCGAATTATTAAGTTTTATGTTTTTACGTGTTACCTTTGTTGTATTGTTTTCTTTGTAAGAATACTGACTACTTACATATCTTTGTACTTTGTGTCATTCTTATAACTCAACAGACAGATGTGTTGCTGGGGAGTTTGTTGCGCCACTTCTTCTTCCCAGCTAAAACACTAGGAAGTGGTGACGGGCGGGCGTTTTGGGGGACTGTCTTTATGTAGAACTTTGACGTTCAAAAAGTGCTGGCACTCAGCCTAATTTGAATAAATGACTTTTGAATATTTTTTTGAATTTTGAATTTTGAATTAAAAAAAAAATGGCTTAAATGAGTAATTTAACCATAAACAAAATACTTTTTAAAATTACAAATCATGATTTGTTCAGTGAACCTCAGCTTTCACTGTCGTTTTAAAGTTCAACAAACTGACTCTGCCATGAAATTGCGGATCTGCAGAGGCAGATATCTTCAAAAACTACACTTAGTTCCAGTTTAAAACAAGTCAACCACGAGTTTCCGCCGTACCTCAGAAAGCACGGTTGTTGGTCCCGGCTGTCATTTAAACATCTTTGATAGTCGTTCTCATTTGACACCTGGTTCTAAGGGATATTGTAAAACCAAGTTACTGAGTTGTGAAAGTTAGAAAAATACTGGTTCTGACCTGCATTTGGCTGGACTAGAAGCCAACCCCAACGTTGCTGAGGAAAGAGTATTTAAAACTAATAAAAACATAACCACAAACTCAATACAAACTAACATACGACTAAAGAAAAACACAATTTCATAATAACCAGAGAAATAGATATAAAAACAATTGAAGTCACCAGCGTACGCACTAATTACGATAGAAATACCATACTATTTGAAGGAGCACGGCTGTTCAATGAATTGCCGGACGATTTATAAGAGTGCGATAACGTAAATACATTTAAAAATAAGCTTAAGAAACTTGCATGTATATTATAACTTCTGATGATCTGAAGGAAATTGTATTATACAGTTACTACTTTGTATCTCATTATAAGCGCACTGTATCATCATCATTATCATCATCATATCAGCTGCTGGACATCGGCCTCCCCCAAGTGTCGCCACAACAACCAGTCCTGTGCGTCACGCATCTATCGGCTACCCACGACCCTCACTAGGTCATCGGTCCACCTTGTTAGAGGCCTTCCAACGCTGCGTCTTCCGGTACGCGGTCGCCACTCCACAACTTTTTGGCTCCATCGACCATCTGTTCTGCGAGCAATGTGCCCTGCCCACTACCACTTCAGTTTGGCAATCCGTCAGGCTGTGTCGAAAACCTTGGTTCTCTAGCGGATATCGTCATTCCTGATTCGATCACGCAAGGAAACTCCGAGCATTGCCCTCTCCGTTGCTCTTTGGGTGACTTTAAGCCTTCTGATGAGACCCATTGTGACCGACCACGTTTCTGTTCCGTACGTCATCACTGGCAACATATAAGTTCTTATGAGAAATAAAACCTTTAAACCGAAAAGGCTAGATTGATTGTGTAGGTACCAGCTGAATTTTAAAAAGAATAAACACCCAAAAGTGTGGGAATTGAGGTGTTTTCACTAACACACATTACATAATATCTGCCTACCATAGGGTGACAATCAAACGATCTTAAATCTCGGCACTATTCCTCAGCACTCTGACGTCACATAACGTTTCAAGTAAGTTTACACCGTTGAGTTTATTGCGCCCCGCGGACTACTGTTCTTTTGTCCGTGAATTTATTGACGTCATAAAACGGACCGAGGCTCATAAGCCGTTCTGAAGTTTGTTCTCAACTACAGTCGACTATCTCGCATTGTCGCGTAGCTAATAATTGCGTGGCATGGCCATGCGACTTTGGTTTAGAATCGCCCTGTGTTGTATTACACCATAGAGTACAGAATCACCGAACCGTGACTGACTAGAGCCTCTCAACTACGTTGAGAACCGCTTCCAGTCTGATCGGAGCTGAATACCAGTATTTTAAATGGAGCGATTGCCTATCTGAGTTCGATAACTCTGTAGCTGGGCTCCTCATGGCAAAACTGGTGTCAGTCTTTTTGGTACTCAGGTCTTATACACAACGTGACACTGTACTTATAATATTCGTTCTGCACAATGTGCGCTGAGCTAACTGGTATTCAGCTGAATCCGGTTTGACTGGAAGCCGCTCCCAATATAATTGGGAAAGGCTAGTTCCGGAGTGGTCTTTTAAGAGGTAACGGGCCCCTTCGATGTGCTGATGGTGATCACTGGGGTGGTTTTAGTGAGGTAACCCCAAAAGTCCAAGCGCTATTTAAAGGTTTCCCGCCGAAACAAAATAAAAATTGACAATGTTCGCTGACTACAAGTTTAGGCAGTCATGGCCACGGTCAGAATTTTACGAGTTTTTTAATTTCTTTAAAAAACACTGACACTCATAGATACGCTTGGTTCGTATATGAAGTTTTGATATTACCGTCAAGCAGTGACCACAGAGGCGTTTCATTATTCTGTGTTACCCTATGAGGTTGTAAGGACAAATTTAAACGAAGGTGTAATGGGAAGTAGTGGATTTGACAGGTTTATGAGTAGCAAAATGTGTTGGGTTTACTTAGGAAGTTTGTATGGGCAGCTTTGAAGTTTGAACTAAATGGAGAAATACGAATAGGAACCGTCTGACAGCAAATTCAGGCGACATAGCAGTTATTTGGAGAGGAACACAGTTATTAACTAACGAGGGATAAAGAGGAAGATACCATAAGATCTTTTGGTTCGGCGATTTAGGCATAAAAGCGTAACCAAGTTTGGCTCTCACTTTTTGTTTGTGGAGCTTGTGGCTAAAGAATAATAGACGCACTGGTTGATCTTCAAGGTTAAGCAACGCTTGCCAAGGTTGGTCTGTAGATGGGTGGCCATATTAACATTTCGAGTTTCCTCCGTGCCTCGGAAAGCACGTTAAGCCGTCGGTCTCGGCTGTCATTTGTAGATCTTGGCAGTCGTTTCGGATTGTCAGAAGTCAGCAAATCTGACTCCAGTCTTGCCATGAACTACCGTGTAACCCAGTTAATGGGTTGTGGAGGTCGGCAGCTGCTCCACGTAAAATCCTAGGATTCAGCTGAATACGGTTTGACTGGAAGCCGATCCCAATATGGTTGGGGTAGATAGATGCAGATGATTTGGGTTTTGTAAGTATTTTTGTAAGTAATTTCTGGTAGCATTGATTTGATAACAAAGCGAGCGAATCTGCGTGAAAAAATAGAGGTTCATAATGTATGTCCGTAGATAATTACGACTGGGATACCTTCTTGAAGAGTATGAAAATCAACTAAAATACTTCACATATTTTAATTCCGGAACCGTAAGTGGAATCCCTATCTCGTTTTAGTATTTGTTTAATCTTTCCTCTCTTACCCTTACAAACCTTAAAAAATCCTTATTATTTGTTTTTTTTTCAAACATTTTTATCATGTCTGAAACGCGGCCCTTTTAGCCCCACTTCCATATTTTGTCACCCAGTTATTGCTTAAAATGTTACTTTCTCACTTTTTTGCCGTGTAATTATTTCTTTAATAAGCTCTTTACTAATTAGTTTCAATTAGTTTTTGCCTCCTCTTTGTTTAATTTAATTTCGTATGCTTGTATTTATGTTGTGGCTATCCTTTTTGGGGCTAGCAGAATTTTGGGGTCGGCGACATGTTTTGTAAATAAATTTTAGTAATTACATAGACTGAATGAAAATATAAGGTTTAATTATGCTAGAAGATGTGGGTGTTTGTGTTAGCACTCTTTTGCTGGAAATTGTATTACTAAGTTACTCCTAATTTAGTGCTTGTTTGTTTTTTGAGTTATTTTAGTGAGCATGATACAGGTTAAATAATACAGCCACATAGCCAGTCTGGACTCTATTGTATATCCTACTAATATTATAAACGCGAAAGTTTGTAAGTATGGATGGATGGATGTTTGTTACTCTTTCACGCAAAAACTACTGAATGGATTTTGATAAAATTTGGCATAGTGGTAGATTATAGTCTGGAATAACACATAGGATACATTTTTTATCCCGGGAAAATGTTCCCTTGGGATAATTTTCGACAATCACGCGGGCGGAGCCACAGGCGGCAACTAGTATTTTATATTTTTATGGTCGCTTTAAAATAAATTCTGAGTTTTCATTGCCATATTTTTACTCTCAGGTCAATAGAAAATGTATACAGCATCTTATTTTCAATAACGTGACATGTAGAATTAATTTTGAAATTCTATTTACAGATAAAAATATTTCCATTTCCACCAAACTGTTTCAACACGTTGATAAGTGTTTAATTCAAATACACAAATGTGTTTTTTTTTCATATATAGAATCGTTTGTTAATTCGTATGCAAGAACCATTGCCTATATCATTCAAAAATTGAGTCTGTTTGTAGCTAAATATATTAAATGGACAAATAGACGTCCTTTTGCATTTAAATTTAATAGAAGTGTGAATTAATAGTCATATAAATAATAATAATGGACGCCAGGCGCGACACTCATCATTTTCATTTGCCCCACATTGCAGGAACGGCGATGCAATTATTACGATCGCGTTTCCTGTTTTGTGAGCACATTATTTTTACTATTGTTAGGAAAAACTATTAAATATACTGTCACAGTAAAGGCTTTGTTTGTCATAAAAGTAATACGCGTTTTATTATTTTGCAGTAATCCCTTTAAGGAAGTCTAAAAACGAAGCAAAGGTTTTGATTATAAGCATCTACCTCATTTAGTAACAATCAGTCATTTTATAACAATCAACACAACGCCTGTATTTCACACACACGAACAGGCAGACATAGGTACAAGTGATCATATAAAGGTTCTGTCTATTTATTCGGACGTACAGAACCCCAGAAACTGATTTTTTGTGACATTGAATATATTCTCAAGACCTCCGGGTCTTGACTACTAAACTAGACTAGACTAGACTAAAAAAAAGTTTCATAAAATATGTTTTTTTTTTTTTAGATATTTGACAACTTTTAGATTTTAGATGTAAGACTACTTTTAGAATGGCAAAATAAAGGTTTACACAATCTTACAGGTAAAAAAATATTATCCACCACTCCGAGGCGGACCCCCGGATTTTTAGCAAAATTTATCGTCATCGTCAAAAGCCGAAAAAACGGCAACTGCTAGAAATAGGCCTCCTTCCCCCAAGAGAGGGGGTTTGCCACGCTTGGCAGGCGGGTTGGCGATCGCAGTGTGGCTGTTGAAATATACAGAGAATAAGAATGGGAGAAGGAGTCTCGAGCCCGATTGTGAACTTAACAGACAGACGTGTTGTGGAGTTTGTTGCGCCACTTCTTCTTCCCAGCTACAATACTAGGAAGTGGTGATGGGCGAGCGTTTTGAGGGACTGTCTTTATGTAGAACTTTGACGTTCAAAAGGTGCTGGCACTCAGCCTAATTTGAATAAATGACTTTTGATTTTGATTTTGATGAAAACTAACACTACATCAATGGGTTTTTGAAAAATCCGTACTTTTAGCCAGGAATCGAACAGGTTGATTTTGAACCATCCGAAAGTGTCGCTACTAAGGATCAAATTCTGGGAAGTAATAAATAACACATGGCAAACTAAAGGAAAGCGCTCATTTTTTAAAAATAACTTTTTAAACGCACACTTTTAAAATTAGTAAATGGTGATTGGTAATTGGTGAGTGCTAACGCTAATATGTAACGATCTTGATCCCGATAACTTAGGGACCAAATTGGCTTGTTTTATACCTACAAGTTGACTGAAAATTAAATTACCAGTCACTTTGAAAACCTCAGTCCACTTCTCCAGGGAATTCAGATATTACGTCATTAACTAATCCATTAATTTATTCACTTCAACAAACAAACCCCAAATAAACTCGACAAAACGATCTCATAAATACCTACATAAAACAATTTTCAGTGCCGCCACCGCCATAAATTTCCGCTCAAAAGTGAGGTAGGTACATACCCTACATAGTGTCCAACGGTGAAGTCATTAAGAATATACTACTAACGTCTACTACCCTCGTCAACCAAACTAATTAACGGCCGTCCCGGTGACGATACGGCGTACGGCTCCGGTACGGCCCCGTCACGGACCCGGTACGGTCGCGGTACGGCACCGCAAATTATTAGAGGACCGGTATTGAAAGTAAATACGACGGGTTTTTGGTCTGTAGGCGGCTGTGCGATGGCTTGTTTTATGGAGGATTCTCGTCGTGTCGTTTCGAATTGAGGTTACAAGAGATAGTTTCGGTATGTTTGTTGTTTTAATTTTGTTTCATAGCACGTTCATTTGTTATAAAAATATTAACAAATGATCAATTTGAAATTAAAGAAAGAATAAAATTTATTTAGCACAGGTACATGAAACTCGCACGGTAAAAATAACAAGCAAAAGGCAGTTATGCCAAAAAACTGTGTGTCTCAAGACTGCACTAAAAAGGTCCATTTCAGCGATATGTCAGACAGACTGATGCTGTCTGACGCTGGTTTTCTACTGAACCTTTCGAAGGACGAGTGGCGGTTCATTTGAATCAGTATAAAATTATAATGTATAAATATAATCGAAATAAAGTATATGAAAAATTAAACAGATCATATAATTGCACATAGATCAAATTATAAGTACTAAAAAATAAACAAAAGTTTGGTTGATATTATAAGAATGTGTACGTGTAATCTATATTAATACTAGCTGATCCACACAACTTCGTCTGCGTCAGATTTTTCATGAATGCTCGGCTCCTATTCTCTTGGCCTACTCTCTTGTACACAGTTTGGCTTTCGGAGGCATAGAAGCACAGATGATGCCGTCTTTAAATTAAACAATTGTATAGCTACAAATTTAGATTCTGGAAAGAAATGCCTTACCATCTTTTTGGATCTGGCCAAAGCATTTGACACGATCTCGGTCCCCATCCTTTTGCGAAAGCTCGAGAATTTCGGTATAAGAGGCAATCAACTTAAACTTTTTGAGAGCTATCTGTCGGAAAGATACCAGTGTGTAAGAATGGGAAATTGCACTAGCTCTTATCTTCCTATTACATACGGAGTTCCCCAGGGCAGCNCTACGGAGTTCCCCAGGGCAGCATCTTGGGACCTACCCTTTTTCTCGTTTATATAAACGACCTCACGAACCTATCTATACCCCAATGCGAAATAATCTCTTACGCAGATGACACTGCTCTTATATTCAACGCCGACAATTGGGATGAGG
>NDFZ01005334.1:0-70034 GCA_002192655.3 Mamestra configurata
AGGGGACGTGTCTTGATGGAGGGTTAATATAAAACAGGAAAAGTGCGAGTCGGATTTGCATTTTAAAGGTTCCGTTCCTTGCTAACAAAAATGATTTTTCAGTTTAATATTCCGCGTCCCAAGGAAATGATTAGTACTACTGGTATAAAATAAAACCTGCAGTATAAGTATGTACATACAGGACAGCCGGAACCAACAGGTTAACGTGCTTTCCGAGGCACGAACGCATATCAGTGTTTTAAAATGGTCACCCATCCATATACCGAAGACAGCAAGCGTTGCTTGACCTTTAAACTCGGACCGTGCGGCTGTTTAGGGCACGAGCTCCTCCAGTTTATTTAAGCATTATCATGCAGAATGACAACATGTTCTAACAGAAGAATTTAAACTATACAAAATTTATAGGAACTCTAGAAGTTGGTTGCTCTATATATTTTATTTTAGGTTTAGTTACTTTATAATCCTGTGACAAGCTGACTGATAATGGTATCCTGTTCACACTTTTTGGAACGGAACCCTCAAAACAATCCCTTCTGGCTGTCATTGAATTTAGCGCCATCTGTCTTCCGAGCATTATTATTAGACGACGAGTGTCCTACTCAGTCGTCTGATAATAATGCTCGTGTTACAGAAAAACGTTTTAACTAATGCTAGTAGAAGGCGCTGTTCTCTGAAATAAAACGTTCTACATACCGCCGTTTCCTGATAGCTTTTTTGGTAGAAGGAATACAATATTAATGTATTTGTAGGATACTATCGGTACCATTTCTAACTGAATGTATTCAAGAAACACACAATTACTATCGACATTCAGTAATTTTGTTCCTCCTTCTTTTTCCTAACTCTGCAGAGGTTCAGTCCGCGGTAACCAGATTGCACTGACTTACCTTCATCATCACCATCATCATATTAGACTAAAGACGTCCACAGCTGGACATAGTCCTCCCGCAAGTGTCACCACAACAACCGGTCCTGTGCGTTTCACATCCATCGGCTACCCGCGACCATTGCGTGACTAACCTTATTTACATGATAACACGATAGCCCTTGGTAAGGCTGGTTACAGGTCGAACATCTCAACATTACAGCCAGGACCTATAGATTAACATGCTTTCCGGATTCCGCAACCGTTTTTCTAAGAACGATTCGCCATTGGACTGTTCATCGACAGGATGATTTATTTATTTCCGTTTCCGCAGCAGTCTTTCATCTACGGACATTTCACAAACAGAACCTTTCATATGCGTCACTTTCGACGACAGCCCTTTTCAGCTACAAAATGCTTCACAGACACGACGATAAACTCTATGTTAATAGAGTTATAGGCCTTTCCATCTACGACGGAGAATTCGCCGTCAATCTTAAGACACGCAATAAGTTGGTATCTATCGACAGCTTTCTGTGTCTTTACTTATGAGACCAGGGCCGGCTACTTGTCATAAACAATTTAAACTTTGCTTACAACACACAAACTTGATTTTAAGAAAAGTTAGTCTTACCTTTAAAAAAAACATTATCTACTTATTTCTGTAGTTTTAATTACAGTCATCCTATTCTATTCTACGAAAATAAAAAAATAAAATTATCTTATACCACACTTATACTTTTTACGGCAATTGCATAATTTTCCTTTATTTACTATCTACATATTACACCGGAAATGATTGTAAATATTGCGCTACAACTCATTTATTTTGCATACAAGGAACACATTGAAAAAGTTGCTAGTGATAATAAAATAGGCCCTTGCACTTTTTTATTTTTTAAGGATGCGAAATCATCAAATGAATTCTTCCGCTCTGGGTGGAGCGGAAGGGCGTGTCAGACTCTTACTGACTAAAACCAATCCGTGTTCCTTCTAAAGCCCTTTGCGTTCCAGGGCCGCGGTGACTCTTTCGAACAAATTTCGCAACAGGCCCTTGCACTTACCGAATAATTTTAACAAATTAAATAAATGTGGGTAGTTGCATATCATCAATAACATTTTTCTTTACTTGTTTTTGGGTGTAGTGCATCATCCTCTTTTCTAAATTAACTAGGTATTTAATGATTTTACAATGAGTGAGCAAGTTTTACTGGCGATGTTCACGAAAAGATTCGGCTCGGAGTGACGTGTTTGTTACAACTCTGCTCACGGCAGATAACACTCCTGTTGTTATGGCGCAAAATCATAAACATGCACATTTTCCAGATCCTGAAAAACGGCTAGAATTAAGACTGAAGACAAATTTAAAAGAAATGGCTAACAGTTCGATGGATACACTTGCACAAATCAATCAGCGGTGCATACAAGTTGTACCCAGTACTTTTTCTCCTCATATGCCTAATAAAGATGCGATGAGGAAGATGATACAACGAGAACGGAATAAAAAAATACTAAATATACCAAAAGATATCCGAAGGTTGAGATTCCCGAAGAATATAGAATGATTAATGGTGAACCATTTGTCATGGATCATGGAAAATTTAAAATTTCTGGGTGAGGCAAGTTTTTGGCTAATGGATGGGACATTTGACAGCTGTCCTCTCCCCTTTTGTCATATTTATACGATACATGCCATAGTAGGAAGACCAGAAGGGACACACAAGATAGTTTCCCTAGCATATGGTCTCGCATAAATCAGAAAGATGTTACACGATTTTCTTAGAAATTCTAAAATGTCAAGCTTCGAATAAGTTAAAAGTGCAACCGAACCCTGAAATCATCCGAACTGTTTTTGAACATGCGGCAATGAATGCCATCAAAAATGTTTTCCCGCGCTGTTTTAATAAACTTTGTTTTTTTTTCATTTACAACAAAGTATATATCGAGACATTAAATCAGCTGGTCTCGCATCTCGCTATAACAATGATCCAGTTTTTGCTCATAACATGCGACACATCAGTGCACTGGCATTTTTAGAGCCAACAGAAATCAGTGATGCATTCAATATACCTAAGTTTCTGCCGGGCGCGTACCACTTCATCCAACGCCAGTCTATGATGAACCCGCGCTGCTCCGTTCTGACAGTCCGCTTCCACTATCGCCGCATCTTCATCTAATCACCATGTTATACCATGTTTTTGGCAAATTAATGATATTCTATTCTATTCTATTCTATTCTATTCTATTCTATTATATTCTATTCTATTCTATTCTGTTCTGTTCTGTTCTGTTCTGTTCTGTTCTGTTCTGTTCTGTTCTGTTTTGTTCTATTCTATTCTATTATATTCTAAGTTTATCTAAGTTGTACACTGAGTAGGTAAAAATATTTAGCGAAATCTTGAACCGCCTGTTCCCATGTCAACGCCTCTCCGTTCTTTAAAATCTTTTGGGTACTAGTGTTAGCTGTTTTAGTATTAATATAAGCCCAAAAAGATTTAGCGTCGCTCGACATTTGGTTTTGTATACGTTGGCGATATTGTTCCTGTCCTACTAAAATCTTTCGTTTTACCTGGGTCCTACACTGAGCAAACGTTTCGTAATCATCCTCTAAATCACAATTTTTATATTTTTAGTGAAGAGCAGCTGTGAGTTTTATGTCGCGAATTATCTCACCCGTATACCACTCGATATATGTGTGTACCTCGAGCTAGGATAAATGTACCTCGAGCGTACACGACTTCGCTTTTTCTTGGGAACACAGTCATCTATAATTGAATAAATTGTGCCATAAAAATACTTTAAACTCATATCTAAATCTAAGTTATAAAAAGAAGTCCAGTCGACGGCTGCGATTTTAGAATATAATAGACAAAAAATCGCTTTATTTATATTTCAACTGACATGATATGTGCGCGCTTCCAATGTCGAAGTGGTCAAATTCGTCTCTAAGTGAGTATTTGCAAGTAAATACGGGCTGACGGACACCTCTAGCGGCGGGTGAAAAGCGTCTACCGGCACGAGTGGCGCCTCCGCCTCGCGTACACTTACACTCCTCAAATGTACTCAATACTAAGTCCAAACATCGATCATTGCCATTACTTATTCTGTTGCTCTGGGCAAACCCACAATATGTCATAAGAAACTCATAATATGAATGAATGCTTGTAGTACATGAATAAAATCACAACCACTTCACGATAGTTATTACAATATTGTTCATTCATTCTAAACAACAATACATATTCATTCTCACTACTATTAGGTGGGATATAAACAATACATATAAAAAACAAAAAACCTATTTCGTAAATAAACAGTGGAATCTACTAGTCCAAAAACATGGCCATCAATGTTTACGTCGCTCGGTACAGGTACTCGCCGCAGCTCGATTCGCGATGTGGCCACGAAACACGCGCCGCCTTGCTTCCGTCCATCCGCCCGGTCACATCGCATTATAGTGAACCCAGGAGGGATAAATTCCGTATCACAAATTGATTCGTTTAGGTTAGTTTCCGTGATAGGAAATAGATCTGAGTTATGACTTGATATTCCTACATAAAACTCCTCTAATTTAGTTCTTACGTTCTGATAATATATGTCTATAGTAGATTTATTCCGAGGTTTTTGGGTTTTGGAATGGTCTACGAAACCAAACCTATTCACAGAACTCAAAATTTTTTGGTCAATTCGCAGGTCGACATAATCCTACTAATATTATAAACGCGAAAGTTTGTAAGTATGGATGGATGGATGGATGTTTGTTACTCTTTCACGCAAAAACTACTGAATTAATTTTGATGAAATTTGGCACAGTGGTAGATTATAGTCTGGAATAACACATAGGATACTTTTTATCCCGGGAATATGTTCCCGAATCACGCGGGCGGAGCCGCGGGCGGCAACTAGTATGTCATATTTACTCTCCGGTACTCTAATCATATAGGATGCATAATCCCTTTCCGTTTTAGGATTAATTCGTTCTACTTTAACCGGTGTTTCCAAGTCACAAATGTTTCTTACGTATATTTCTATGTTTTCTTGCTTAGTCTCCTTCTGTAGACGCCAGACGTGTCATTTTTTTTTCCGTTCCTTGAATTTCATTTTATATGACTTCCTCCTCTTTTCACGTTTTTATTAGTATATCGGTTTTTATTCATATTTACGACTGTCCAATTTTCTTCTATATTCAGACTTGTCTTCACTTCAGTTACCTCAACAAAGCTAGTCATCATTTCACTCACTTTGTTTATTGATAGTGGTATTTTAAACACACACGCTTTTACATTACATTACTAGTAAGAGTCTGACACGCACTCTTACCAGAGCGGAAGAAGTCTGAGTTAAAAAAAATATGATTCTATTTAGTCCGTTAGTTAGATTTTATCGAAAAATATTGGATACGTTTTTTTATTTAATAAAACCAATAAAAAATACGAAGATAAAATGCATGAAAGATAAGGAGTGGGGGCTCGTAACGTCACTTTCCAGTAAAAGTGTACTGGTAAATGACGTCACACGAGTTTTCAACGCACTGTATCAATGTAATCAACGTCTTTATTTTTTGTTTACGTGACAAAAGAGAAAATACGTATCCAATATTTTTTGGAAATCTATCTGACGGACTAGTTCGATTTTTAACCTATTTTTATCGACTACAATTTTTTAAATATTTCATGTCCACTTCACGATATTTATTGTCGTTGATTGTCTTGTGTCCGTCATATATGAATTTATATTTAATCGGAAGTGGAATTTGTATCAAATCATTAGAATTTAACAAATTTCATCATTTTATTATTTAATAATTTGTAGTACCGTGTCACACTGTGGAATTTTGCTTCAATTGCGGTCACCTACATTTTATCCCCTCATCGTACAGATCTAAGGAAGAACTAAAACTTCTGGGAAGAAACCAAGTTTTTTTATGTTTAGTTTTGAAGTTATTTGAAAACTCGAGAAAACTTCATAGAAACAATAGAAATGCATTATTTCGTCCCAAATATATGATTTTGCAAGTTACATAGAGGAGGTCTTAAAAACGACTGTCATATCTACTAGTTCAGTGGAAAAAAAAATAAAAATAATCGTAAGTAGAAGGAAAAATCAAGTTTAAACAAAAATTAAAAATATTTTTTATTTGTTTAGTCTCATTGTATCCGCATTTCTTTTTAACATTAATCGTTTTATATTATAATATACTATATTATAAAAAAATCAAGTGTGGATAATGCGGGACTTCTGAGTTATTGAATTTTTATTTTTGAGGTTAGGGCTGTCACCTACTTTACTATTCTCGGATAACTTTGACTGCAAATTTACTATATTTCTTGATGTAAAATGAAATACTTATCGTTTTCTTTGGTGCAAAATAAAGTTTAAAAAGCATTTGAATAAAATAGGAATATGCAATTTGACATAGAAATTCTATGGAAACTTTAGAAATGTAATATTTCCGAATTCCCGTTGTAAACTTCTTTGTTTTTTATTTAGTGTTGTTAATATCTATATTATGTATGCTCTGTATTAAAATCAGTTACGGAATCGATAGGAATACGAAGAAAACCGCAATTTAGTAAAAATAGAAAAACAATCGATTTCTCTTTGTACATTGGAGATACAATACCTAAACTTTGTATAGAGTTAGATTTTGTATTGGTACTGTAATAAAACAATGATTTATGTAAATCATATTATTATTTTGAAATCTACAAATTAAAACAGTTTTTTGCTGACGTCAGCATAAGTTTAAATAACTTTGAAACCAAACGTAATAAAATCATGGTTCCTTGACAGAAGTTGTAGTTCTTAGCTAGATCTATACGATGAAGGGATAAAATATAGGTGACCGCAATTGAAGCAAAATTCCACAGTGTGCGTGTTACCCAATCAATGGGTTGTGGAGGTCTGGTAGGCAGCCGCTCCTCGTAAAACACTGGTATTCAGCTGAATCCGGTTTGACTGGGAGCCGACCCCAATATAGTTGGGAAAAGGTTAGGCAGATAATGATGATTTAATCATTTGTATGCCCAAGTGGCTGATCATAAAATTAACATTTTTAAGTATTTAATTATGTAATGAAAACCTGTATATAACCCGTGCATTACAAATAAATGATTTTACTTATTGATTGAGACTGTCAAACTCTTCCTTTTCCGAAGTCGGGACAAAACGAACGCCGACCAAAAGCAAGTTAACTTTACTTACGTTTCTCAAAACTGACAGGTCTAAAACTATGGTTGAGAAATAAAACATGTCCTGTCTGTCTGTGTTGCTAAGTAATATTAGCAACACAGACAGACACTCACACCTCTAATACATAATCCTTCGTGACAGCCACACACGGTACGAATCAGAATTGTATTTTCAATTAATTTCATTAAAATGCGCATTCGCGTTCGAGAAATAGTCACCTGCTGGTGTACGTGACTCCTGGTTTCGATCACCAAATGTACGACTTTACGTAACTCTATTACGGAGCGATGTTCAAGGTATTGTGATTTTAGTGAGGAATAAAGATTGGTAGCGTAGGCTGCGAGCGTTGTGCATGTTCATGAGCGGTAGCAGTGTGAGCTGTGATTAAGCTAGAATCGGTATTATCTAAGCGATGGCCGTTTTGCGCGGATTTACCTGTATAGGTAACAATTTTGTTAATTAGTTTTTGTTTAAGGTATTTGTCATCTTTGGCGCAACTAAACTCTTTTTGCTTTGGTTATTATTTAAATGGCTTGGTATTTTATGGTGGTCTTTGTACACGGTATAATATAAGTGACTGTCGGAGTGATTTTGGATGAAAATGTGGAAAACATTCGTTACATCAAGCTAAAGTCAAGGTGCGGTTTTGGCGTCCAGTGATAAAAGAGTTTGTTTTAATAACAAAAATATTTATAACAGTTGAATAATTGAATAGGCCAACGTATGGGGCTTTCTTCCGTAAAGTGATGATGATTCAAACTCAAACTCAAATTATTTATTTCAATTAAACCATTTACAGGCACTTTTGAATTGTCAAGGTTGGTCAGTCAAAAGAGATGAAGCTAATTTGCACGTTCCAAAGCGTAGATCTCTATGGAGAAGAACGTGTAAGAAACTCCACGGACACTCTTTTAAATCATTTTTGTTTTACAATGTTTTGGTTACATCATTCTTGTTGAAATTAAAATATACATATATGTGAGAACGATATAGAAAAAAAATGCACGATAAATTGCGTCCGGAGTAGGAAAAACAACGATTCAACAAATCATTAAAATTACAAATCATTAAAATATTTTGATTCTCTCACATCGCTCCGCTCTAATCTGCACCTAAACCGTACACTTTTTTTTTAAGGATAGGAAATCTTTAAATGACATCTTCCGCTCTGGGTGGAGCAGAAGGGCGTGTCAGACTCTTACTGACCAAAACCCATCCGTGTTCCTTCTAAAGCCCTTTGCGTTCCAGGGCTGCGGTGACTCTTTCGAACAAATTCCGCAACCCTTGCAGGTACCCTTACATAGGTAACTTTTTTTTTAAAACCACGTTACATTGCTCTGCGGTCCCTTGATCTCTTTATATCATTCACATCGAGTGCATTCGCTCTTGACAGACCATTGAATGTTACGGAAACGCATCTAACCATCTTTAGATAACTGGTTAGTAATGGTAACCACATAGCAAAGGTACTTGAATCACTGGTGTGGTATCCCATTATGAATGTTATGTGAGTTTTTAACCTGTACTTACATTCGACGGTTGGTAACTCGCTTGTAGCTCGCCATTAATGGCGAAAAAATCGGGTCGAGTTGCTAGTTAATCATCATCTTCCTGCCCTTATCCCATGTTACTTGGGGTCGGCGCAACACGTTTTTTTCTTCCATTCTTGTCCTGTCAACCGTCACGCTATCACTGACTCCCTTTTCTTTCATATCACTCCTAGCACAATCCATCCATCTTTTCTTTGGCCTCCCTCTCCCTGTCCATCCATCCACACTTATATTCATAACTCTTTTGTTGAAACAAGGAGGAAGGAAAGAAAGGAAAGGAAACAAGGAAACAACATCACTTTTGCACAACTCTAGTTGCTAGTTAATAATATAGGTAATTTAAGCTTGGCACCTACCAAGAAAAAAATCTTAAAAATTTACGCTTCTTAATATTCTGCGCGTCAAAGGCTTCCAATCTTCATAGAATTATTTTAGTTAAAATTCTTCACAGAGTGGTATTACAAGAGTACCTATGCATCTGCTATAAATGTCTGGAGACAATGAAGGTATTTTCATTGCTCTTAAATGACAAAGTTAATGAGCTTACCTACGACGTGAAAATTAAATTCTTGAATTTAACGTAGTGGTTGCCTTTGAAGATAGTGTTTCTTTCTTAATAGCTTCACAATACAATTTTTTTTTGAGAATGCACTTAGGTACCCATTAAGCTACTTATTAC
Source organism: Mamestra configurata (assembly GCA_002192655.3). Classification (NCBI taxonomy): domain Eukaryota; kingdom Metazoa; phylum Arthropoda; class Insecta; order Lepidoptera; family Noctuidae; genus Mamestra; species Mamestra configurata. The sequence continues at coordinate 9,287 of NDFZ01005334.1, forward strand.
TATATTTTTTACTAGTACTTCGCCCGCGACTTTGTCCACGCGGATTTAATAATAATAATAATAAATTATTTATTGAGAGCAACGAAGACTCATATATAGTGTTAGTTATAACTATGTTAGTGGTACACTCAAAACATCAATTAGAAAAACACACACAACAAATAAAATCATTACTTCAGCATTCCAGCTGAGATACTGGAGCAACGACTTACAATTCGGCAGTCCAGCCTGCCAGCAATCATGCCCAGTATGCTGTTGGAACTGGCTCGCACCCTGCGCACCAAGGACGCACATCTTTTACGCATTAATGCATAAAAGCAATCAATATGCATCTGAAAGCATTATTGTACTGTACGCGAAGGGCACTGTACGATTTCTCCGTAAAATGTACTCACAGGCTACAGGTGTAAAATGAGGAACAGAAGGTTCTAAAAAGTGTTTTTTTAACCTCCGTAGAAGCACGCTTAAACCTGCGGGCAATCATATTCGCTCTGACCGACAGCGCCCTCCGCTCTCTCTCAATATCGTCATCGTCCTTAAGGCTAGCGGTCAAGATATGCCCGCCCAAGGTACTTGAATGTGTGCACTCTCAATAACGGTACACCATTCACCCTTATTGGAGCTAGGTTTAGTAGGTACGCCACAAACTTCAACCCCTTTTAAAGGTTAGTTTTGGAAAATTAAGCTCAACGATTTTCATATATTACTCAGCCATTTTCTGCTGCTGATTCTGTGGTCTCAGGATCAGCGCAACTATTCATCCCGTTCACCCCGTCAGGGGTCGATTATGCAAAAATTGTTAGATCAGTATCCCACTTTTATTTAGTTCATACCAATTCCCACGTAAATTGAAGCAAGCAATAATGTTCTCCCCTAAAAACTTCATCAGCCCTTCCTCCTTAAAGGTCAAACATTTCTTAGTCTTAATTTTTTATCGAAATCATTAATGCCGTGTTTCAACTTCATCGGGCCAAGCATTAAGATTCTCCCCAGTTCGTTCAAACCGCAACATTTTATTACTTAGTCCATTTTATACCCGTCGTAACTTTTAAAATAAAGGTCTGATTTGAATTTAAAGTGTAATTTTACATGTACATAATCAACCTTAATCATTTAAATGGATAAGGATTATAAATATCCTAGTAAAACGCCACTTTTCGATTCCACCTTGGTTTTGATTGAATAATTTGAACAAATGGCGGTCATTGTGACTTAACCATGATAGTTAGACATAATTATACCCTTGCGACCTTTTTTATAGGTAACAATGAGTATTTTAATCATGTAGTACATTATTTGTATGTATCACCATGTATGTTGACTGGCCTGTTGGTCGAGTGGTTAGTGACCCTGACTGCTAAACCGGAGGTTCTGGGTTCGATAAATAATAAAAAAAAATAAAAAAATCTTTTATTTCACTCTTCACAAAGGTTCACATCGGTACCTATACATTTGTTACAGAAGTAGTAATATAACACACAACGCGAAACATATATGATCCTTTGTGAGAGACTGGAGTCCATACTAGGATACCTTGTGTGACGGATCATTAGGCCCTCACCCCGAATTTGTGTCGAAAGCTAATTTTTCACAAGACAACTTGTATAAAGCATATAAGTATGTTAGCATTGTATTACGTATTGAGAAAAAACATAAAATTGTGAGAATACAGAAGGAAAATGAAAATAAACCTTATATAAATATCTTACTTATAGATACATTAAATAAACTTACAGAACAAACTAAAGTTAAAACATAACGTACTTATGTGAGTCGTATAATTTGAGAATATGTGTGGAGAGGTTGTATGGTGGTGTCAACGTGTCGTGTGGCTAAAATAGGCATGATGGTGACATATGTACTCATTTACATATTACGATGGGACAATGAGCAACTGCTCCGTAGCATCATAGTCTAATTTTTGTAACCACCCAGAACAAATCTTTGTGTGATGAGCATGATCATTTGTTCTGTGTCTGGGTGTAATTTGTCTAAAATATGTATGTATTTAGAAATATATAAGTATGTTTATCAGTTGTCTGGTTGCCATAGCACAGGCTCTGCCTAGTTTGGGATCGGATGACCGTGTGTGAGTTGTCCCAGGATATTATTATTATTATCATCATCAATAGTTTTTCGCAGCGCACGCCGATTTATGAGTTTAATAGGCAAAAATGTAGCTACTTTGGGTCACACACATTATTACAATTTTCTTAGTGATCTCTACTTTTTTTATTTTTTTTATGAATCCCAGTGGAAACCATTCTTTGCCGAACAGATTCGAGTAAAATCCAGCTGGATTAGGATCTCTCTATCATCGAACGTGTCAACATGTAATCAATCCTCTAAGCAATGCCTATCGCGAACAGTTGGATGCAAATAGACTTCGTAATGGGAGACGAGGTGTCAACTGCATAGATAAATTTTAGAAATTTATTTATTACCCGACTGGAGCCGAAAGTTGAGGAGCTCGTGGCTAAATAATAACAGCCGCATGGGTCGATCTTAAGCAACGCTTGCCCAGGTTGGTCTGTGAATGGGTGACCATCTTAACATACCGAGACTCCTCCGTGCCACGGAAAGCACGTTAAGCCGTTGGTCCCGGCTGTCATTTGTAGATCTTTGGCAGTCGTTACGGATAGTCAGAAGCCAGATAATCTGACACCAGTCTCGCCAAGGAGTACCGTGTTACCCAGTTAATGGGTTGTGGAGGTCTGGTAGGCAGCCGCTCCACGTAAAATACTGGTATTCAGCTGAATCCGGTTCGACTGGAAGCCGACCCTAATATAATTGGGAAAAGGCTAGGCAGATGATGATGATGAAGCCGAAAAGACCTAGGTGACACCGGAACTATCCAACTCTCATCATTTCAGCCGACGACTTCCACTGCTCAACATAGGCCTCCCCATTTTTTAGTTAGTGAATAAAATATGATGATACCCAGAGCCCAACTTGCTTCACGGCACCTGTAACTTACAATTCATATAACCAATTAACAAATAAATATGTATTGATTTTTAAAACCGTTTATTTAATATTTACTCATCTTATCATTATTCATATTAAAATAACCTAAAATTCATCTTTATTTATTAAATATATTCCATCCTTATTAATAAAATTGCTCTTTTCGTCATTGCATTATTTATATATTTTTATTTTTATTTGTATTATTATTTACATATTTTTATAATTGTTGCATTTTTACCCATATTATTATTATTTTATTTGTATATATCTTTTATGTATGCTCCGTGAGTGACCACTGACTACTTACTGACAAGTGATCAGAATACCAGCGCTGCGTTATTAATTTGTAGATATCGCAGCATAAGCTGAAATAGGGACCATTTTGACCTCGCACAGATAATTATTTTATTTTATTGTTTAGTTATTAATTTTATTTTACTGGTTTGTTTGTCTTGTGCAAGTCCCAAGTAAACATTTTTCTATCTTTATTTTCTTTCATTAGTATTAATTACAGGGTATATCAACAAATTTTGCAAAAAAAAAATACAACTATATAAAATACCCTTGTATGTGCATAACTGGTTTTTACTGCAGACGTTTGTTGCCAGGCTATTTAATTATGGGTTGTATATCCATTTTTTTATTGGGTTTTTAGCGGTGTAACCCGTTTTTTTTTTTTTTTTGATCTCAGGTGGAAATCCTCATGGAAATCCTCCACCCTGGGGCGGGTGTCAGACTCTTACTGACTAAAACCACCCCGGGGTTCCATCTCCCACCTACGCCGGGGATCGCGGGAACGTAAGCGACTTCCGCAATCCCCGGCTGGTGCCGGCCCGCCACTGCGGGCCACCTCGCGTCGGCGAGGGGAGTGAGGTGTTTAACTCCCCTCGCTACGTCAAAGAGGGGCGCACGGGAACACCACGCGCCGCCACCTCGGGTCCGGATGAGTGGGGGGCGACGGACATCCCCAAGTCCGCCGCCCCTGGACCCAGTTAGGGGGGCCGGAAGAGGGCAGCGTATGCCCTCCTCCGACGCCCGATGCGCCTGCTGCGGGCAGGGAGAGCGGTTGTGATCTCCCTCTCCCTTTCCGCAGCCTCCTTCTGCGCGATAACTGTCTCGCAGAAGGAGACCACCGCGTCCCAGGACTCCTCACCGCCGACCATAGCATGGACTACGGCCGGCAGCGAGAGGTCACCGCCTACAACAGAGATGAGGGCACGGCGCGGCTCCTCCCAAGCTGCACACTCTGCAAGCGTATGCCGTGCCGTGTCCTCCCGACAGTCGACGCAGTGGTGGCATCGAGCGTCCGGCTCCCTGCCTATGCGACACAAGAACCTCCCGAAGCAGCCATGCCCCGAGAGGACCTGCGTCGCACGAAACGTCAGAGAGCCGTGCCTTCTCCCGAGCCACAGGTCGAGCACTGGCCGGATGGCCTCGATGGTGATGAGGCCGGCGGAAGGGCTCGAAAGCCTGTCCCGCCATTCCGCCACCAGGACCTCGCGCAGCTGCGACCGACGCAGCTCCAAGTGTTGCTGCGTCAGTCTTTCGCCGCGCGCCCGCGCGCCCTCGCGCCACCTATGCAGTGACGCGAGCACTTTCGCCTCCAGGTCCCACGGCGGAGATCCGGCCAGTGCGCAAGCCGCCTCGTAGGAGATCGTGCGATATCCCCTGATGACTCTGACGGCCATCACCCTCTGCGGCTTCCGCAGAACAGTGATGGTGCTGGCCGTCAGGTCAGCCGCCCAGCGGTGTAACCCTATGTTAACTTCGTTAAATAACGCTCGTACAAAATTGTAATTAAATGAGGCAAAAAATGGCCAAAGTTTAAGAACTTTCATTCTCGAACTCAATTTTATAAGTATAAAACCAATAAAGTCATTTAAGAAAGTTTTTTTTATTATTATTACTAGCTGACCCACGCAACTTCGTCTGCGTCACATTTTTCATGAATGCTCGGCTCTTGTTGGTCGTAGCGTGATGTTATATTGCTTAATGCTTATAGCCTTCCTCAATAAATAGACTTCCTAGAATTCAATTCAATTCAATTCAAATATTTTACTTCAGAATTACTTCCTAGTAATTCTGAAGTAAAATATTTCTCCTATACTACTTCCAAGGGTCGGCCCTTAGCCCTTACCTCTTCCTGATGATAATGGACGCTCTGACGTCGGAAATTCAGGAAGAGGCTCCCTGGAGCATGCTGTTTGCTGACGACATTCTGCTAGTTGCCGAAAGCGGCCTAGAGGTCCAGAGCAGATTGGAGACGTGGTGGCAAAGACTGGAGAGTGTTGGCCTGAAATTCAGCAGAATATCTGTTCTGCGATTTCGGCGGTCTCTCCAGTCCCATACCTGTAGCTCTCATCGGAACGCCTATACTGATCTGCTCCGACTTTCGGTACCTCGGGTCGCTTGTCCAGGGGGACGGCAATATAGACCGAGACGTAATGCACTGGATCAACGCAGGATGGATGAAATGGCGACAGGTCACTGGAACAACTTGTGACCCACGAATGCCCCTCAAGTTAAAGGGGAAAATCTATAAGTCCGTGATAAGACCTTTCGTATTGTATGGATCAGAATGTTGGGCTGTGAAAAAGACGAATGAGAAAAGATTGCATGTAGCGGAGATGAGAATGTTGAGAAGGATGTGTGGAGTATCGAGAATGGATAAAGTGAGGAATGAGTTCGTTAGAGGTAGCTTAAAAGTGGCGCCAATAACGGAAAAGCTGAAAGGGAACCGCTTATATTGGTATGGTCATGTGAAGAGGAGGGATAAAATGCACGTAACTAAAAGAGTTATGAATATAAATTTGGATGGATGGACAGGGAGAGGGAGGCCAAAGAAAAGATGGATGGATTGTGCTAGGACAGAATGAAAGAAAAAAACGTGTTGCGCCGACCCCAAGTAACATGGGATAAGGGCAGGAAGATGATGAATTACTTCCTTATATTGTTAGTAGTTGTACAACTTAGCCTAATGTTAGTATTAAATTAAATTTACAATAATAAACAACAGTGTACACCAGTTTATTTGGATACCTAAGTGTGTCTTTACACTTACCCACCTTTGAAAGAGGGGAGAGTCCCACCGGTCCGCAAACACATTCAGGATGCCATTGGAGGAGGAGCGCAAGCGCGCCATCATGGAAGCGGCAAACCCGTCTACGCACGCTTCCGCGAACATCCCTGAAGCGCTACATCGCCACGGCAACCCCAAAAGCACCCTGAATGCGTTATTGTACTGTACGCGCATGTCGTTGTATACCCGCTGGGTGTACTTGGTCCACAGGCTGCACGTGTATAACGTCTGGCAGAAGGCCTTAAAAAGCGTTATCTTTACCGATTCAGTACAGCGTGCAAGCCTGCGGGCCAGCATGTTGCAACGGACAGCCAGCGAACCTGCGCTCCCTGTCTATGTCTACTTTGTCTTTTAAGTCTTCAGTGACCCAGTGGCCCAAATACTTAAACCTTGAAACTCGACCTAAAGGAGACCCAGAGAGTGAGAGTTCAGACAGCTGTTCGTAGGTTAAAGTACCCGATTTAAAAACCAACCATTCACTCTTATCGGTATTGTATTTGAGCCCGTGAGCCACTGTATAACTTTCACAGATTTTAAGAAGCCTTCTCATTGCACCGATAGATGGGCTCAGCAGCACCATATCATCAGCGTAGCTGATGTTGTTCACCCAAACACCGTCTACGTGACTACCGATTTTAGTGCTACTGAGCTCACCTCTCAGTTTGTTTATGTATAGGTTAATAAGACTGGGGGAGCTCAGCCCCCCCTGCCTCACCCCACAATCCAACCCATACATATCAGAATATGAGCCTGCCCACTTAACTGTATTCTTTTGACTACTGTACCAATATCTAAACAGTGACTTTACATCAGCCGGGACAGTGGTGTCGTGGGTGAACTTATGCCAAAGCAGGTCCAAATCCAGGAAACATACATTTTTTTTTTTTTAAGTATGGGAAATCATCAAATGACTTCTTCCGCTCTGGGTGGAGCGGAAGGGCGTGTCAGACTCTTACTGACTAAAACCCATCCGTGTTCCTTCTAAAGCCCTTTGCGTTCCAGGGCCGCGGTGACTCGTTCGATAAAATTCCGCAACCCCGGCAGGCTCTGGCCCTAGCGGGCCCCGTCTTCTATGCTGACAACTCTTTGAGGCGCGCGTGAAACACAACGCGCCATCGACCCGGGCCTGGTGGTGATCGGACAGCGAGCCACCCAACGCTCGCCGTCCGCAGGCCCGCGCCTACGGTGGCCGGGGATCGCCCTGCGACTCCCGACGCCCGGGGCGTCTTCTCCTGTAGCGGCGGTTGGGGCGAAGGCCTTGCCTTTCCCTCGCGCGGCCCGCCTCCTCCTTCGCTAGCATTACTGCTTCGCAGAAGGAGGTGATCGCTTCCCAAGCCTCCTCGCTCCGGACCATGGATTCAACCTAGGCTGGACGCGAGAGGTCGCCGCCGCCGATCGCGTCGATGAGGAAACGGCGGTGCTCCGCCCAAGCAGGGCTGACCTCCAGCGTATGCTCCACCGTGTTCTCCGGGCGATCCTCACAGTGCTGACACCCGGGCGTGTTCTCCCGCTTAATCCAAAACAGGTACCTCCCGAAACAGCCGTGTCCGGTAAGTACCTGCGTCAGGCGGAAGGTGAGGACGCCGTAGCGCCTCTCCAGCCACTCCTCGAAGAGGGGCCTTACCGCCGCAATAGTGACGTGCTCAGCGTTGAGACGCGATAGTCGCTATCTCCAATCCGCCATGGTATCCTGCCGGAGCTCCGTCCGCCACAATGCAATTTGCTGCGGCAGCCACACGCCTCGCGTAGACGTGCGCGAGGTCTCTCGCCTCCAGATATGGTGGTAATCCGGCAAGGAGGCTCGCCGCCTCGCCGGAGACCGTGCGATATCCCCGGGCCAGCTGGATGGCCATGACCCTTTGGGACGAATTGAGTTGTCGGGCTGGTCGCCCCTTAAGTGTGTGGGAAACATACCATTACAGGAGTCTTTCTGTCTGTATAATATTGGATAGTCTGCTTGAGGCATAAAATTGCACTATCCGTAGATAAGTTCAGTCTAAAACCATACTGACCATCCTCGAGAACAATATGCTTAGCTAGAATTTTATCAAGCAGACTATCCAACACTTTAGCACAGACAGTGGCAAGCGATATCGGCCTATAGTTGGAGATATCGGAGGCGTCACCAGTTTTATTCTTTATTTCTGGCACAACGATGTTATTGCTAAGTTCTACAGGTGACTATGACTTATACATAGGTTAAAAATCATACCAAGTACTCGCGCTAAGTGTATCCCAGCGTATTTAAGATGTTCGACGCTGAGGCCGTCGTGATCGGGGGACTTTCCCCTCACCATGTTCTAATATACATCTCGCGACTTCTTTAGCGGAGAACCTGACAGGAGGAGCCCCGGTCACGGCCAACCCCGCGTCGAAGTCAAAGTCAAAGTCAGTCCGTCAAAAACATGAAGCTATTTGCACGTTCGCAAGCGTAGATCTCTATGGAGAAGAACGTGCAAGAAACTCCACGGATCAAATGATCAATTATCGACCGCCGAGAGTAGAAAATAATTAAAGCCCTAATATCGCTATTAAAAAATAGGGGTTGGTGATAGAAAAGTGAAAATTTAGGGTTGTATGTATATTTTAATGACAAGCTATAGTAAAATAAAAAGAAAAGATTTTGTCCAAAAAATAAAAAAATAATGTTAGGGGTGGGCCACCCTTAACATTTAGGGGGATGAAAAATAGATGTTGTCCGATTCTCCACTCTAGCCGATATGCACGCTAAGATTCACGAAAATCGGTCGAGCCGTTTCAGAGGAGTTCAATAACGTACACCGTGACACGAGAATTTTATATATTAGATTTTGCTCATAGCCAAAAGTATTTGAAGTTACGCCTTTTGTAGCGGAAAGCGTCGATATTATATTGGACATTTATATTGTATCTATTGTTAAGTTTTAATTTTCATTGTGTTGTACTTTTTTTTTGTAATTTTGTTTTATCATCGAGCCGAGAAATTGACAATGTTATGTCGCCATTATTGTCACGTGCATCACACCACTTGTGTATAATATTTTTATGTTATTATGTATGTGACGTGGCAGTACTCTTCATAAATAAATAAACCGTTTGCGTCTCGCATCCAAGGGATTTCCGTATTCTTCACCAGGCCATGAGTCCACCTTGTAGGAATTTTTGTAAGGCTATGTCTTCCGTTACACGGTCGCCACTCAGGAACCATTCGACCCTGTCATACACGGGAAAAATTAAATAAACAGAAATAATGAAATAAAATATATTCTTTTCTTGAAATTAATGGCATCGTTCGTGAGTGTACTCTCGCGCACTTATGTTCAAACAAAATTATATATTTTTTATAGTGACCTATCAATCTTTGCCCGACTTGAGAATCGAACCCCTGACCTAACGGCTTTGCTATCCGATCAAATGGTATTGCTCCGTATAGTGCTAATGACTATCGTACATATTTGAAAACCATAATGCAACATCATCTTCCTGCCCTTATCCCATGTTACTTGACTATCAACACGTTATTTTTTCTATTTTGTCCTGTCAGCCCTCACGCTATCACTAACTCTTTTCACTTCACTTCACTTCTTTTCACTTCACTGTGCTCCTAAAACAATACATCCATCTTTTCTTTTGCCTCCCTCTCTCTGTCCATCCATTCACAATTAAATTCAGAAATATTTTATTTACATGCATATTTTATTCATCCCTCCTCTTCACATGACCATACTAAGATAAGCGGTTCCTTTTCAGCTTTTCCGCCACTGGCGCCACTTTGAAACTACCTATAATGTACTGATTCCTCACTTTATCCATTCTCGATACTCCACACATCCATCTCAACATTCTCATCTCCGCTACATGCCATCATTTCTCATCCGTCTTTATCACAGCCCAACATTCTGATCCATACAGCATCCCTAAGATCACGGACTTATAGATTTTCCTCTATAACTTGAGGGACATCCGTGTGCCGCAAGTTGTTCCAGTAACCTGTCGCCATTTCATCCATCCTGAGTTGATCCGCTGCGTAACGTCTCGGTCCATATCACCGTCCCCTTAGACAAGCGACCCTAGGAACCGAAAGTCGGAGCAAATCGGTGCAGGCGTTGCGGTCAGAGCTATATGCATAAGACCGAAATCCATAATGCTCGCCTCATTTATTTCTCTGCTGTTCATGGTGAGAAAATTAACTCTAATAATTTTAAGAAAATTTTAAAACTCTAAGAAAATTATCTGTAATAAAAATAACATCACACACCTACCTATTAACCTTTACAAAAATTCCATCATTTACGTCACATTCCTAATTCAATAAAACGATCAATTAGTAAGCTCGAAAAATTTGGAATTAAAAACAGCTTCTGCATACAAAAACGTGTTACACAAAGCGTGTATTTCGCCATAAGTGCGTAGATTGTACGCAGCGTACGGAGAGTGCGCCAACCTTGCCACTCTTGCGCAACACCGGAACACCGCGCTCGGTAACGTAGAGATGATGATATACATACTTTATTGCACCGTGTCTTAATGCTCCTGTTCGCTTCTGAATGCCTGGTACTTTTAATAGAGAGGTTTTGTCAAATACATACTACTGTTAAATCATAACCCATGGGAAATTACGAGGTAACGCTATCACAAGTATCCTTAAAACTTACCGGAGCTACCTCAATTTTGTGCTGTAAAACAATTGTATGTTTTTTATTCTGTTCAAAGAAATGTAGTGAAACTATGGTTAAAAAATTAAATATCCTTAACTAAAGTGAATGACACGATTGCACCCTAAATCTTAGTAAGTACTATCATAAATGTGATGTTAGATGGTTGGATGGATAGATGTGTTTTAATCAGGATTAACACAGAACATTTTATCCCGATCCTGGAGTCCTCACAGACAAAGAACCTAACGAGCAAAAGTTTTTCTGTGTAGCGAATATTGCTATTAAACAGTTCAGTGTTACAAATGCGAAAGTTTGGATGTTTAGATGGATATTTGTCAATCAATCACGCTAGAACAGCTGAAAGGATCTAGATGTTCCAGAGACAGATCATGGTCTGGAATAACACGGAGACTACTTTTTATTCAGGTAGTATGTTCCCTTGGAGATAATTCTGACATTCACGCGGGCGGAGAAACTAGTTATAAATAAGATTCCTGAATAGTAAAAAAGTTTATTTGAGTAATAAAATAAATATGTCGTAGGTTCAAAAGGACACTGTTAGGTTGTCACTATACCAATCAATCAATCGTCGATCGATTGGTGGGGTAGCTTTGGCTCATCGACGGATACCGGGCGATAAACAATTGATAGACCGCCGATCGATGCCATCGATCGACGTTGATTGATTGGTGTGGTAACTTTCGCTGATCGAAGAAAGAAATAGAAACTATCGATCGACGTCGACTGATCCATTCTACCATCAATCGATAAGTATGGTAACACCCTTATACTACAATCATACCAATTATCAGAATAAATAAAACAACCAGAACCTTTGGCTTGTTGCCGAAAATAAAAAAAATAAAAAATGCATGTACGTATATTTTGGCAAATCAATACACCCTAATTTATTCACATAAAGCATGTCGGTACAGTAAACAACATACAACAATGACATAACGGTTACGTATATCGGTCACTTGTTCAGATTGTGTTACTAGACCGTAATGATATATCGAGAAACATGTGTGTGTGACGAAAGTGCGGTCAGTGTGGTCACAGATAATTTAGTGTCATACTCTACTGATCGACAGTCGATTACTGGTTGCTGAATGCCCTAGTTCACATGGAGAGCTGATTGCTGAGTGACGATGCTGACGTGTTCTGAAATTACGTTCAGAAGTTTTTAATTTGCCTCGTCCCACGATGTCATCGAGCTTTCATTTGAAGTGTTTCTGATATGGATGCGATATAGGGCCCCAGTGAGTGATAGTGCTCAGCCTGATTACACTGAGCAGAAGACGTCAATCCTTGATTAATAATCGTCAAAAATTGAAAATACGAATGTTGACCTAGATGAAAATTGAAAATCAGAAGTAGGCGCAGGTCACTGCTGTAATTTCACGATACGGGTCAGACACGATGTCGAAAACAAATATGTCAGAAGCCCAACATTCAGACAACAGTCTAATCTTTGACACTTACCAGGGTATCTAGGTACCCAGTCATTGGGTTTCAGAGCTCCAGTAGGCAGTCATTTATGTAAAACTAGCTGCCGCCTGCGGCTCCGCCCGAGTGAATGACGAAATTATCCCAAGGGAATATACCATTTTTTTTTTAAGGATGGGAAATCATCAAATGACTTCTTCCGCTCTGGGTGGAGCGGAAGGGCGTGTCAGACTGTTACTGACTAAAACCCATCCGTGTTCCTTCTAACGCCCTTTGCGTTCCAGGGCCGCGGTGACTCTTTCAAAGGGAACATACTACCGTAATAAAAAGTAAAACGTGCTAATCTAACGTTTTATTTCCTTGTGGAAATACATAAACAAATATAACCGAAAAGTTCAACGCAAGAATATGATTATGTGTACAGACGCTAGCTACCCGAAACTGTAATTTTTTTCCAATCCACCTTGAACCTAATACTTTAGCAATAAAGTTCAAAATCTATTTAATAAATTAGACTGATAGTTGTAGCGTGCGTGCTGGCATCTGTACGTCGCAATTAAAACTATTGTGGTCTTTACCAACACATTAAATTAATGAGTGTAACTTCGCAAATAACCGGGTAAACGCCTGCTGACAGTGTAATAACCTTATTTTTACTTTTTGTTTTACCATCAAGTTTAAGTACACATTAATCCAATGCCAAATATTTACGTAAATCAAACAAAACGGTAGGTATCCTTGAAAGTGGATGGATGCGTAGTATGGCTGAATCACGATCGTAAGTATGGACCCTTTCGTCATCTTTACGGCGAAGTTTATTTCAATATAAACGGCCATTTTCCCTAAACGTTCCTAGAATTTAATTACCTGCGTACTTGTGTAAGTTATTTAAAACTTCGCTTTCATTACGCCATCACGGCTGACGGCCAGTATCGGAAGACGCCTTTTTTTGCGTCAATGTCAAATTGATCAAAACTCGGCCTATGTTTGCAGTCCCCTGTCTCTGCTAATAGAAGGGAGATTTGTTATGCAACTTAATGTTATAATCACACTCACAACTACTGGTAATACGAGTAAAACTATCATCAAATGCTAATCAAGTACAGTTAGGATCACTTGTACATAGCAGTTGTCAAAATTTATCAAAACTCGGCCTATGCATGCAGTCCCTTGTCTCTGTCAATAGAAGGGAGATTTGTTATGCAACTTAATGTTATAATTACACAACGATTGGTAATATGAGTAAAACAGTAAGTAGTAAGTAAGTATTATTTACTCTTATTTATGTGTGTTATTTGGATATTAATCTGGCAATAAACAATTTTATTTCAAAACTATAATCAAATGCTAATCAAGTACAGTTAGGATCACTTGTCCAAAGCAGTTGTCAAAATTTATCAAAACTCGGCCTATGCATGCAGTCCCCTGTCTCTGCCAATAGAAGGGAGATTTGTTATGCAACTTAATGTTATAATCACACTCACAACTACGGGTAATACGAGTAAAACTATCATCAAATGCTAATCAAGTACAGTTAGGATCACTTGTACATAGCAGTTGTCAAAATTTATCAAAACTCGGCCTATGCATGCAGTCCCCTGTCTCTGTCAATAGAAGGGAGATTTGTTATGCAACTTAATGTTATAATTACACAACGATTGGTAATATGAGTAAAACAGTAAGTAGTAAGTAAGTATTATTTACTCTTATTTATGTGTGTTATTTGGATATTAATCTGGCAATAAACAATTTTATTTCAAAACTATAATCAAATGCTAATCAAGTACAGTTAGGATCACTTGTCCAAAGCAGTTGTCAAAATTTATCAAAACTCGGCCTATGCATGCAGTCCCCTGTCTCTGCCAATAGAAGGGAGATTTGTTATGCAACTTAATGTTATAATCACACTCACAAAGATTGGTAGTATGAGTAAAACTATCATCAAATACTAATCAAGTACAGTTAAGCCCTTGTGTGTGTGTGGAGCTTGTTTTACTACGTCATTATAATTGGTAATTATTATAACTTTATAAGTAACATAGTTTTTCCCTGCGATTTCGTCCGCGTGGAATAGTTACTTTGGGCAGTCATTTTTATTTTTACGATACTAATTTTTGAAAAACGCTTGAATATATTTATATTTTATTTTTATCAAGTGCCTAAATACAAAAGTTCTTTTTTTATCTTCAATAATGACGGACTTCCATACAAACTTCGACCCCTTATTTCAACACCTTCAAGCCCTTTTCTCGGTAGCCTGTCCTTTTCCAAGGTCTAATCTATCTCTGTAACAAATTTCATCAAAATCGCTTCAGCGGTTTAGGCATGAAAGCGTAACAGACAGACAGTTAATTTCGCATTTATAATATTATTATTGATTTGACCTTGTGTTGCCACAAACTCTGAGTTAAAAGAAAACTGGGTACCGCAATCGGACCTTAGATATTAAAACCAAGCCAGACCTTAGGCAAAACAGAACTACATATTATAAAAAGTTCAAAATATCTGACAAAGTCAAAGCATTTATTTCAATTATACCATTAAAAGGAACTTTCGAACATCAACATTTACAGTTTAAAAATAGGTAATCTAACTAAATAAACGCTGACACACTGCCATCGTCTAGAGCCTCTTGCCAGGCATATATATAAAAAAAACCTTGACCAATTGCGTACCTGCTATGGTATTTCGTGAAACGAAAACGGCAGTGAGAAGGAAACATTCATTATATTATTATTATTTTGAATAGAACCTCAATCATCTGTCAAGCCTTTTCCCAAGTATCTTCGTGTCAGCTTTTAGGCTAGCCATATGCACTTGAGTACCAGTATTTTTACAACTCAGTAACTGGGCAAACCTATACCACTCACTCTGACTTAGGCCTGTCATATCTATCACTAAAAATCGCTAAAATCGTAAATTAACGGCTAGTTCTGCGGTTCATACGGGCGGAGCCACAGAAGAACGCTAGTATCATTATAAGTTCAATTTTAGAAGTGAGTTTGAACAAAATAGTTCGAAAAAAATGAGCGTGTGCGCCATAATAATATCTAGAAATTTCAAGTTTTAGAAAAATTAAAAATTGGAGAGCTGCCGACCTACTATGACGTGCTAATGCCATCCAATTCCGATGATGTAAATGGGATAGTGCTATTCGCTATGTATAGCTCCGTCTCTCTCAGAGCGAAATCATGATCTTTTAAGATTTCATAGTATCTCGGTAAGTATTGAACTTATAGAGCTAGTTCTGGTCTCAAATTGAAGCAAAAATAGTCTTCTTTGAAAACGTATCTACAATATTTAGTAAAAAAAAACGCATAGCTTAGGAATACCAAAAAGAAGTGCGAAAAAATCGCAGTTTTTCGAGGGCTGAAAAGTGAGTTACTATAATATTAAAAAAATCAGAACTAGCCGTAAGTTTGCGATTTTAATGTTCAATATGACTGGCTTACTACTCGTAACGACTGTCAAAGATCCACAAATGACAGCCGAGACCAACGGCTTAACGTGCTTTCCGAAGTACGGAGGAGACTCGGTATGTTAAGACGGTCACCATCCATGGACCGACCTCGTCAAGCGTTGCTTAACCTTGCAGATTGAACCATGCGATTGCGATGTGATTAGCCACAAGCTTCCACTACAAAGAAATAGCAATTATGGAATAGTATAGATATCAAAATGGAATTGTTAGTAAAATCTTGTCACACCTTCAATAAACCAGCAGAACATAGGTCAATAACCTAAAAAAAGCGGAATTTTACCGCCGAAAACACTTCACGTTCACCCGCAAGAAATTACAAGTCCGGCCAAATAAATCGTACCCGTGACCTTTGCACAAATGCGAACATTGAGCAGTTATGAAATGATTTAATTTCTCTCGTGTCGACACATCGCATTCATACATTTTTGTATTGCGCCTAACGCAGATATAAATAAATAAGTGTTGGATAATTCGGGTAACTGAAGGTCGGTGAAACTGCTGTAATTGGCAGACATTTATTTCTAGACTGTTCTTGTTATGTAATAAAACTTGAATGTTTGTGCGGTTTTTTTTATTATCATAATTAATTAGATGATAGTCTACTTGCGAAAATTTGTTTCCACACAAGATTGAGTGAGACCAAACCAGGTTAGGTTAAGAAAGAAATAAAAAAGATAAAATATTTTTAACATTTTTTAAAACAAATATAGCAACCAATGAATGTAGTGGTTAAAAACTAACAATTTAAGATCTGTGGGAGGCCAGAAATGGTTCCATCTCAGCACGTTCTGCGACATTTAAAAAAAAAAATATTTATACGACCTGTTACTTACGACACAAAACACACAGTTTATTGATTACCCGTTAGACGGTGCTCAGCTTAGTCTTTTCCAGTTCTCCTGTCTGGAAAGTTAACAAACAGTTCAAAGGATTGAAACATCTTAAGAGCATAAACATATTATGACGCGGGAGAAATTCCCAATCTAACTCAATGATTTCAAGAAAAATAAGTCAACCGAGAGAATCTCGAGCGACGTTAATGGCCATGTCAAGGTTACGGCTGTCTTTAGCTCTATGTGATTTGCATTTGTTTAAGATTATCGCTTATCAAGTATGCATACTTGACAGGCAGTTTTGTATAAATTATAATATATAAAACAATGTGTGATATTGTGATTTTATAAAGTTATTATTTTTATGATACAGTTTATTGAAACATCAAAAATTCGATATAAGGTCATTCACTCCGATGCATGTTATTTAATTTTAGAACACGCTTGCATTATAAAAATGGCTTCAAGTGTAATATTGATTGTTGATTTAGATTCGTTGGAGCGGTACTGGCTAAAGTAAATATAAAACAATAGAATATCACGTGTCTATAGTTCCTAATAAAATTACTATCTAGAGGAATCAGTTACCCTATCCAGTTATCCATACCTACTACCCGTAATCCAATAAATATACAAAGTGTAACAGAATAAAAGCAATACCTGAAAAGAGGTCAGTGTACTCATTATTATAAAAAAAAAACTTTTACTACGGGACTAACCCCGGAATCGCGAAAAAAATTCAGATGATTATGTGCACAGAAATTTATGGGGCAATCGATTCTTTATCTCGATTTCAATGTTTGTACCATAGTAAAAGTTTAAATGTAAAATGTAATTTAATATCTTAAAAGGGGTGAATATGCTCATGCATATTCACCCCTTTTAAGGTATTTTCTGTAACACAATGTTTAAATATTCTATCTATAGAGAGCCGTGATTTGCATGTTCATTAGTTTTTAAAGGTACCCAGTAGTGCTGGACGTCACTGGCTTCTTTTTATTCTGGAAATGCAGGATAATAAGCTAAATAAAGTCGCGGGAAAATGAATTATTTCCTTGTCCTACAACAGTTTTTTTTTTTTTAAATTGTGATAGGCTCGCCCCGATGAGCTGGGCAGGAGAAATCAGGGTATTTCCACCTCTGCTTACTCCTTTGGCGTATTGCTATATTATTTTAATATTTTAGGTATACAGCCGTGATTTTATGTTATTTTAATATTTTAGGTAGAATTATTCTTACGTAAGGATGTTACAGAAATACTTTCACTGTTTCAACATTTAATTGATCATTAAGTTTTGGATCGAGAATTTTTATTCTAGTTTTTTTTTATATTTCCGGTTCCGTAAAAGGAAATGTTTTACTAAAGCTTTTATTACTACGCAATTTATAAAGTGTTTTTTTTTAAAAACAGAATATTTTTAACCGTGATAATCGTTGTTATCAAGTATCAATATGCCGCCTATTCCCAATCCTGGATGTAGGCCTTGTCAAAACGTCGCTGGCCAGCTGTGTGCTTTTCGCATCCAACAGGGTCCCGCGACCCTTACCAGACCTTTGATCCATTTAATGGGAAGTCTTCCTATGTTAGAACTTCGGGATTCCGGTACATGTACATCATTCCAGAACCTTTCAGCCCCATCGACCATGCATTCTGCAAGCAATGTGACTTGCCACGTAACCTTGGAAATTTTTTCTTCCGTTTTTGGTTTCGGTTCATAAATGACGGAGTTATTAGGTAAGAAAAAAAAATACAACCAAATTGAGAACCTTCTTTTTTGAAGTTGGTTTAAAGCGATCAAATTCAAGTCTTTAAAAAAATATCTCAGCGACACTGTCTCAGCGACTGTCTATGTTAAAACTTGTCATAATGTGATAAAATCTAGGTAATCACTTAGAACTTACTCGGCTAACAGCACCTGCTAGATTAAATCGAGGCACTTAAAAAATGTTTGGAGTTATTCTAATTAGTACCACTAACATTATTCTTTTCACAATGATATAGTAACGCGTTCCAAAACGTACTGATTTATTTTTTACTGCATAATTGATTTTCTGTGAATTATTTATACTTGTGTGTTGTACATTAAGAGTAGGGTAGGTAACATTTTTCGAATTTGTACATAGTCTAAGTTTCATTGAATTAAGTTTTTAGTATCTCGCGAGTTATATAAGTAATACGGAAAATACTGGAGGCTATAAGCCTCCAGTATTTACACCAAACATTATAAAGTCAAAGTCAAAGTCAAAGTCAAAACGTTTATTTCAATTAGGCCATTAAACGGCACTTTTGAACGTCATCGTTTACAGTTCAGTAAAATAATAATGTTAAATTAATAAAGTGACTACTGTTTATACGTAACTCTATTTGTTCAGATAAAAATCTCAGCTCAATAAATATGACGTATCTACATAATCTCAGCGTAACGTGTCTGTAACGAAACATTTTTTTAATCAGCACTTTTTTGAGCTAACGATTTCCGACTTTTTGAAGTGATAACTTCTTATGGGAGGGTAAACCGCTTCGTAACGTAACGCGTTACGGTGCCAGTCTGTCTGGCTTCCCTTTCTCTCACGGATACGGCAGCGGTAGTCAGGCTCTTCCTCTCTCACTCTAACCCACAGCGCTAGCACATGAGTAGATAAACGGAACAGAGGCTAAGCTTCTTAAGAACGTGCAAAATTATTACCTATTTTGGTAGGGTTGTCACAATAGGATAAGAGAAATTAAATAAATCATTTGTTAAATAGTTTTATATTATTCAGTATGATAGAATACTTTACAGATTACTGACTCTAATAATTTTCTTTTTATAATGTTTGTTTTTTAATAATTTATTGTTTCTTTTAATGGTGTGATAAATTCTGAATCGAACATATAGTTTTTTCAAGTAATCTAACGGGAAACACTCACATGGCATATCAAATTTACAATCTTTAATACGTTTAAGTATTTCGTTGCCAACATTGACAATATTTATTTCAAGATCGAAATATTCGCGAAACTTTTGCTCAAGCAATTCAACAAATGCGATAAAGTTATCAGGAGGTATAATTAAAAATCCCAATTGTACGTTACCATCATTAAAATCCTTGTAATGGCTGAATAGAGAATCTTTGCCCATATTTATAGGTTGTTCAGATCTCTTAACGTACAGTTTTATTTTTTCACATTTGTTATGTTGTTCGAGGCATTTTCTGTACAAATAGCCTGATACATACACTAAACCATTTTTTTCCGGTAAATTAAACCGATAGACACATGTACCTACTGTTAACTCAGGGGCAATAACTTCATCTGGGATAGTTAAAGTACGATATATCTTTATTTTTTCTAGTATTATTCATACACACAGTACAATAAACAACCATTATTAACAATAAAATACCACGTTTTACATTAAAATATCCAAACTTGCAACTAACAAAACAAACAACGTGCGTCGCACTGACCCTGAGATTGTCAACTGGCTCTGCAAGCGTAAACCGGTTTTTTCCAGTCTCGCTGCGTACGCGACAAGCAGCCAGTGGTCACACACAATGCCCCGCGTGCTTGTAGTAGTGCAATCGATTCGCGCGGTTGTTTGAAGCTTTGTCTCTGTTCCGATTATCTACTCATGTGGCGCTAGTCAAATTAAATAGTTCAACTTAGATTAGTTTAACTTATCACTTCTGTCGGGCGTCCCGAGATGCATACGTTTTTTTTAAATTCATAAATAAATACAATATTCTTTATTTCGGACAATTTAAATCCATATGTAGGTGGAAATCCACATGTGAATTATACAAAAATAGAAAAATAAACTTAAAATTAAATGACTCTGCGAACCAAGGACCTCCACAACCGGGAAGAGATCCTGTCCGCTACAGTCGTCAGGATTTTATTGCGGCTGCCACGCATTCTGCAGATCAGGGATGCCGTTTTTTTGCGAATGACAGCATGAAAGCCATCAGTGTGATATAGTGCGAACATCCCCGATGCACTACAGAAACGAGGCAGCCCCAACATCATCCTGAAGATATTATTATACTGGATACGCAGGTTTTCCAACGACCTATTGGTGTGATTGATCTATAGATTCCCAGTGTAGATGCTCTGACAGTATGCCTTAAAGAGCGTTACCTTAACTTTTTCAGAGCATCGGTAGAATCTGCGGGCCAGCATGTTACCTCTGACCGCTAGACACCTGCGCTCCCTCTCTATGTCTACATCGTCCTCAAGGCCGTCGGTAAGGAAATGCCCCAAGTATTTAAACTTCGTGACACGATTAATGCTTAAGCCATTCAAAGTTATATTAAGCGAGTGTTCAGGACGTCTACCGGCAGCCTTAAAGACCATGTACTCACTTTTCTGTACATTATACAAAAGACCATGTGTATGAGCATAGACCTCACACACCTTTAGCAGCTCACCTAGACCCCCCGCCGTTGGGCTCAGCAGCACCATATCGTCCCTGTAGCTAATATTGTTGATACTAACGCAGTCATAAGTGCATGAAGCATTAATTTCATTTTTGACGATAAGTGGTCTAGAAGACCTCGAGGCTACATATTAATATTCGCACGAGTCAATCATTGAGGCGGTTACGATAATCCGTAACATACCGTGTCTCCTTCGTGGTTCGAAAAGAACGTTTTTCCGTTGGAACTAATGGCCAATGTAACAAACAACTTTGTAATATTTTGGTAATAAACGTTTATAATTATATATTATTATTTATTATATTTGTAAATCTTTGACAGTCGTTACAATAGTCAGAAGTTGGAAAACGTCATCAGTTATACATATTTGTTTTTTTCAAGGTCCCTTTCGCAGCATATGCTGAGTTTTTGGCCTCGCACAAATATTAATGATTTTGTTAGCTTTTATAAGTTAATTATTTGTATGGCCTACAGGTAGTTGTTCCGGGTCTGGCTGTTTGTGTATGTGAGTTTATATGTTTGTAAACGCACCCACGATACAGGACAAATTGCTAGTGTGGGGCAACAATTTTTCAAAAAAATAAATAAAACACCCCACTGGAAGCACCCCAATATAAATGAGAAAATGATAGGTAGATTTGTTGTAGATAAGTGTAGTCCTCCTGACCGATTTCGGCCATGGCGGCCACTCTCAACCGAGGCTAGCCATCGGCACGGGACATATTATAGTGCGCAAGTGTGTGCGCAAACACAGGTGCACTCCCTCTTCCATCACTCTCATATTCCGATTGGGACGGCAACCCGACACGACCGGAGAGAGATCTGGCGCAAGATCAACGGCTTAACGTGCTTTCCGAGGCACGGGGGTCACACCACCAACTTCCAAACTCAGGGTTATCACTGAGAAATTCCTATTGGAAAAGCCCAATGACACTTTTTGCCCGACCGGGGAATCGAACCCTGGACTCAACGGTCGGCAGTCGCGCTTGCCAACGGAGCAGGACCAAAAAAGTAGATTAATAAAAGTAGATTAATTCCATTTTTAAGAAGTACTGTACAAATTAATGATCCAGATACTGTTGTTCTAATTTTCACATAAATAAGTAACAATACAGCATTTACAGCAGAGAGAGTAACAGTTAAGTAATAAGTATCATTTTGTAACAATTAACTAACACACTTTGTTTCATAATTTATTAATTAATTGAAAGAAAGATGTACTAATATTTTTCTTGCATCAGGGTTATAACATAGACTGGTTGGGTACACCTGGGTATACCGGTTTCATATTTATTTATTTATTAACACTTTACGCACACAAATGTACAGAGGCGGACTTAATGCCATAGGCATTCTCTACCAGTCAACCTTTGGGTGATGCAAAAAAAAATAAAAAGTGTAAATTAAAATGAGGCCGGTACCAATTTCTTAGCCGTGCCGCTATGCTTGCCCACTGCTTATGCATAGGTACCGGCCAGCCGGCCGGTTTCAGCTACGTAGCCCCTACGGTAAATTATATTCTCAAAAATCATATGTATAATAATAAACTTTCTTTGTAAGAATACTTTGCATACCTTTGTATAAATGCTAGTTCTTCTAACTCAACAGACAGATGTGTTGCTGGGGAGTTCGTTGCGCCACTTCTTCTTCCCAGCCTAACACTAGGAAGTGGTGACGGGCGGGCCTTTTGGGGGACTGTCTTTAGTAGAACTTTGACTTTCAGAAAGTGCTGGCACTCAGCCTAATTGGAATAAATGACTTTTGACTTTTTGACTTTTTATCAATAGGGAACCTAATACTCGAATTTATTTCAAAGTCTGCTGGGAAATGGGCCGCGGATTTTTATTTAATGCATCTAGTTCGATTTTTTATGTTGGCTGGATGGTACATTTTTCCGCACGAGGGTAAAATACACTTCATTGCGCAAGCGGTGCGCGTTCT
Source organism: Mamestra configurata (assembly GCA_002192655.3). Classification (NCBI taxonomy): domain Eukaryota; kingdom Metazoa; phylum Arthropoda; class Insecta; order Lepidoptera; family Noctuidae; genus Mamestra; species Mamestra configurata. Next base: position 32,096 of record NDFZ01005334.1, read on the forward strand.
TGGTTCGCAGGGTGCGAGCCAGCTCCAATGCTGTCCTGTCCTGTCGATGATCGCTGATCGACTTGACTGTGTGTACATTCGACATTATTGTGACAGGCACTTGTAAAATTATTTTAGGCACACAGTTTGCATCATTAATAAAATATTATTCAATTTATCTTAAAACTAATCTAATGTTATTGTTTTTTTTTTTTTTTTTTTTATTTAATTTGGGTTTGCTCTTGACTCTAGTCTAGGTCATAGATGACAGAGACAAAGTCGACGATGGAGCGAGCTTACCCAGAAGAAGCCTGTTCACTCTAATTTTGAAGAGATTAGGGTTGTATGCGTTCGGAAACACAGACGCAGGCAGAGAGTTCCACTCCTTTGCTGTGCGCATTATAAAAGAGGTTTGGAAACGTTTAGTGCGAATTGGTGGAATAGCAACAAGGTAGGGATGGTAACTTGCAGTGCGTCTAGATGTCCGATGGTAGAAGGGGGCCCCTTCTACCATCGGACATCTAGACGGTGGGATGAGATCGTGGAGTTCCTGGAAACTCTCCCCGAAGTACAATCTGTAGAAGACCGACAAGCAGGCATTGTATTTATTTAATGTGTGATTTTACATTTAATAAGTGACAATCATGGGCTAGTCCTGAAATAAAATAATTATATTTATTTATTTTATTATTATTGCGGACCTAAAAACCCATGGCATTATGCTGAGCTGAGGCCCTTTGGCATTGTTGGTTTTCATTTTTTTTTTTTTAATTTGAAGGTGTTTCTGTTTTTATAATGCCAATAAACACATTTTTTTTCCTTCTTTTCTTTCTTTCTTTCATTCCATGGTTGGACTCAGTTTTTGAATAAGTGCTGATAACATTATTATTGCTAGCACCATTCTGCCAAGAATAGTAATTTAAGTAATATGACAACATCAAATTAAATGAGACATTCACGACGGATTCGATACCTTATAATAGTTACGTAAGTAATGTGAATAAATACTTAAATACTAACCACCACGCGTTATGCTCATTTCGGTCAGATACCGATCTGCGCTCGCAATAAATAACACTTATTTAGGTCCAACCAAGTGAAATCGTAACGAAACATCACGTAAATAAAGTGAGTTACACATCAATGTAGTACTTATAAATAAATCCTACTAATAATATAAATGCGAAAGTTTGTAAGTATGGATGGATGGATGGATGTTTGTTACTCTTTCACGCAAAAACTACTGAATTGATTTTGATGAAATTTGGCACAGTGGTAGATTATAGTTTGGAATAACACATAGGATACTTTTTATCCCGGGAATATGTTCCCTTGGGATACTATTCGACAATCACGCGGGCGGAACCGCGGGCGGCAACTAGTAAATAATATTTAACAAAATCATCATCCTTCCTCCCGAATTTGAGTTACAGTGGTCAATCCCAGAAATTAGTCAATTACGCAGGTTTTGGCGTAATTGGCTAAATTCAAGCGCAAACTCCGTCCTTTACTCTCACAGTCCGATAGGACGGCAATCCGACGTGACCGGGGACAGCTTTGTCGCAGGACCATCGATTTTACGTGCTTTTCGAGACACGCCGGTTGTCACACAACCAACTTCTAAACTCCGGGCTGCTACTGCGAAATTATTCATCGAAAAACCCAGTAACACTTCTTGACAGATCTAGAAATCGAATCCAGGACCTCACGCTCGGCATTTGCGCTGAAGACCAACAGGATCTGAGAGAATTAGAGTGAACAGGCTTCTTCTGGGTAAGCTCGCTCGATCGTCGACTTTGTCTCCGTCATCTATGACCTAGACTAGAGTCAAGAGCAAACCCATATTAAATAAAAAAAAAGAGTAAATATAATTATTTATATAGGATGAGGCAGTACATAACACTGAAACCTTACTTTGTTTTATTTATTTTTGATAGTGATAATTATTATTATAATTTGCTCCCGAGGCCAATCATCTCACGGAACCGCCACTTTCTTTTTCGGAAAGTAGTTATTTTTGACACTCATCGATCGTGTAGGTTTGTATCATTGAAACTGTTTTCGTATATCAGATCAATGCTTTCAGAGATTGCCCTGAACAAATATACAAATTATAAAAATACTAGCGGACGTCACGCGGTTTCACCCGCGTAGTGCCCGTTCCCGTGGGAGTACGGGGATAAAATATAGCCTATGTTACTCGCTGATAACAGAGATATCCATTGCTGAAAGAATTTTTCAAATCGGTATAGTAATTTTTGAGTTTATTCATTACAAACATACACACACAAAAATACAATTTTTTCCTTTTTATAATATTATAGTGTAGATTTAAATGTTAAAGATCAAATTATATTAGTTTAAAAAAATAGTTTAGATCATGATTACGAACACAAATTTGCATATTACCAACATTTAGTCTGTGGTCATAAAATAATGATACTTCGAATTTTTTTTTACAAAATATATTATGCAATAACAATCAATGAGCCCACTTACCGTCTGCTTACCCCAATAAGGAGTAAAGGCGTAATGTCAATGTGCTCAAAACCTGTTGTCTTCAGGCGGCTAGCTCTTAGCAGGTCACTAGGAAGCATTGAAGACGAAACCGGTCCCATTTCGCTCTGACATTTTGAAATATGGACGTCGAGAGATACATTTTCGAAACAAAGTGCTCATTATTACGTAATATTTTCAAAATGAAATAAGTGTTTGTTTTTGGAATTAGGAAATTGTCACATGTCGCTTGTTATTACTTCATGTGGTTATCTTAGGAGCTCATCTCGTATTTTTCATAAATTTTCGAAACCCACCAATCTATTTCCCGAACTCTTGAAGAGTTTATGACATTGATTCTATCTCATTGATTTGACGCTTTTCAAGTACGAAAATTGGCCTTCTGAAGTAGTTTTTTTATTTTTTTTTATTTCATTTTATTTAATATGGGTTTGCTATTTAGACTATTAAGTTTTTATTTTTATTTTTCTGTAATATTACCCGTCCGTCTGATTACGAGTTTACAGTACGCTCCGTCCCCTTTGTTGGAAATCACTCAGATAGATCATTGTTTTACTTTTTAAGTGATTACGGTACAAAATTGGTTTTCTGCCAGCAGTATGATACCACCGTGATACTTGTTTCTATTGTCAAAACAGTTTGTGTGATTACCAGAAATCGGAATAGGTAGACTATGTTTACCTAATGGTCGTGGGAGTAAGTAACATAGAGTTGATCCTCCTGTAAAATCTCGGAATCATGACAATTAAAACCCGGGATTATAAAAACATGAACTGGACTTTGAGTATGGTTACAAATTATTGATTTGAAGAATCAACAGAAGAAAGAGTTGTGCGAAAACGAAGCTATTTAATTTAAAAGTTTTGAGTTGGTACGGAACTCTAAAAACATAATAAGATTCTTCAATATAATCATTTTGTTCTCAAAGCGCAATAAGTCATTTGCAATTTCTTAAATCCCGGGATACAATCGTCATGTTTAAGATTTTGGGATTTTAGAGGAGGTATTATCAACTCTATGTTACTTAATTCCACGAACATTAGGTAAACATAGTCTAACTATTTCGATATTTGGTGATTACTCGTTACCAAATTCCTTAATATTTTAAGATTTAATAAAAATAAACCTGTGTTCAAAGAGACGATCATATCTACCGCTTTACAGGAGGTGCATGCTTGAAGGACGAAATAGTATGATCATATTATAATGTTTACTCTAGGAGCTGTGTATGACATAGGTACATTATTCATGAGGACAACAAAAATTCAGAAAAAAAAACGCAACCAGCAAATATGACCAACCGGCCACTCAGCACCCAGCACCCAGTTAATGGGTTGTGGAGATCTGGTAGGCAGCCGCTCCACATATAATACTGGTATTCAGCTGAATCCGATTTGACTGGAAGCCGACCCCAATATAGTTGGGAAAAGGCTAGGCAGATGATGAACCAGCAGATATGACCAAACAAGCAATGAATCACTTAACGTAATATGGAAATATTCCAAATGCTATCACTGTGCAATATCGATGTTATTATGTTTAGAAGAATGAGAAAATTATGATAAGTATTATACTTAATAGATGTTGAAGTTACTACTGACATTTAAGTAAAGCTAAAGGTCGGAGTGCAATCCATTGAACAGTACGCCATAATAGTTGTTTTGACTCGGATTAACACTGATATTAAAGAATATTATATTTATAAAGGACTAGCTTTTGTCCGCGATTTCATACGCGGTATCGGATCATTCAGTTCCCTTCAAAATGGTTGAGCTGAATGATGCTGATGCACGCGTCGTGTTCGTGAATGGGCGCCGTCAGTGGAGACTGGTCATCCCTTAGTTGCCACTGCCTCATTTTAATATTTGATACTATAAATTGTTTTTTTCTTTCTTTACATTGTTTTCATATATAGAAGCGACAAGGTTAATGTAACCAGGATTATTGTAAACATAAAATGATTTAAAAGAGTGTCCGTGAAGTTTCTTGCACGTTCTTCTCCATAGAGATCTACGCTTTCGAACGTGCAAATAGCTTCATGTTTTGACGGACTGACTTTGACAATTCAAAAGTACCTAATAATGGTTTATTTGAAATAAATGCTTTGACTTTGGCATATCCCATTTTTTTCCGTTCCCATAAGAAATTCGGGAAATCCTCTCTTACACTGTCCATGCCAAATTTCAGCTTTCTACGACCAGTGGTTTCGGCTGTGCATTGTCTGTTAGTCACTCAGTCAGTCAGATACTCAATGACTCAGTCACCAGTAACGTTTTGATAAAGTTATATAACTTTATCAAAATTATTTGAAAATTGTTTTGTGGAGAAATAGAGCATCTCATGAATTGGTAGAAAGTAAGCTACTGAAATGACAACTAATAGGAATGCACCTATGGGAGGATTATACTACACTGATCTGTAATGAATTGGAGTTAGGGCAAAATTATGATGGGAATGTAAAGGTTAGGAGGGGAAAGCATAATATTACAAATTAGAAGATTAAATTCAGGATAAGAATGCTTGGAAACATTCTGGTCCTACTCCACAGGAAAATCAAGGGTGTAGATAAAATCAAAACTGGTCGATTTATGTAACAATTTTATAATTTATACTGTTTCTTTTTTGTGTTTTCATTTTTCTGTTAACTCACACACTCTTTAATTAATGGTTCCAATATTTCTAATTATGTGAGTACCATGAAATTATATTTTTTTTGCGAAAAAGAATAAGTTTACCGCTGCTGGTAATACTTTGTTCCTATAAGTAGCATAATCTGGGTGCATCGTCTTCACATAATATTAAATTTAATAGTTGTATACCAAATATTGTAAAAATCATTTGAAAAGAGTACATAACGGAGTTTCTTATCCGTCCTTCTCTATAAGAATCTTCCTTTCCGAATGGACAGTAGTGTCACTTTATTATTTTTATACTATTACTTTTAACTGTAAATGAGACGTTGATGAAATAAACGCTTTGATTTTGAATTTTACTTTGAAATAGGGGCCTTAATCCTAGGGAACAGACTCCCGGGATAAAAGTTTCCTATTCCCTATATAATAATGGAAAATAGAAGATGGATTACAGTGATAGGAATCAAAACCAACAAAAATCAAAACAAAACCCAAATCTCTTCAATATTAGAGTGAACAGGCTTCTTCTGGGCAAGCTCGCTCCATCGTCGACTTTGTCTCAGTCATCTATGACCTAGACTAGAGTCAAGAGCAAACCCATATTAAATAAAAAAAAAATAATAAAAGGTGAGGTAGCGTCATCAGCCCTTCATTGAATCAGATTGTAAAAAGGTCTATTAAGAAAAAAAAAAAATTAACTAAAACTGCTTTGATTGGTACGAGAGGAGAGAGTGCCTCCGTATACGACTTCATTGAGTTGCCAGACTATGTATCTAGTACGCGGAAGTCGGGCTACCGAGTATTGTAGTGCAACTTCGGTGGGATAGTTGTTGGTTCATTGAGAAGGTGAGCTAAGTAAAATCTTGAGGATTGAATTAATTATCACCTCTCACTGTTTACATCAGAACGGAAATCAAACAACCCAGTATCCTGAATTTCGTGATTTATGTTGATTTCATAGTTTTTAAACTCTCTAAAAGTGTTGTCATTTTACGAAAACTTATATTTTTTTTTTTGTTTTCGCGGAAGCTTTTGACCTGCTAAGCAATTGCAGATCCAGGATCCTGATTCTTACTACTAATCCTACTACATTAATATAGTTTGTGAAGCTATCGTTACATACTACATATATTAATTAGGGATGGATTCATGTTTTTTTCTCATTCACAAAAAAAGTACTGAACTGATTTGAATGAAATTTGGCCCACAAATCGCAATAAAAAATACAGTTTGTTTGAATGCGGTAATCTCTGAATGAGCCGCGGGCGGAAGCTAGACATCAATATTTTTGAGGGTGACCAGTCTAACCACGCTGATTCTTGAAAAACATGATGTTCTTACCTCAGTTTTGGGGAAATACGCGGTGTTCAAGGAACAAAGTATAGTCCAAACATAAATGAGCAAGATTCAAGATCGCTTGAATGGCCGCACGGTGAAAGTAAAATAACACTTTCGCAGTAAGCAGAGGTGGAGCATTTTGTATACCTAATCCAATTACAAAATACAGAAAATGCAAAGAAACATGAGATTGGTTATGATTTAGAGATACCTAGGCAACTATTAAATAAGAAAGTTCGGATGGATGTTTGTTCGTCAATCACGTCAGAACCGATCTGAATGGAATTGGGCACAGAGAGAGATTAGTCTGCAATACCACAAAGGCTTTTTATCCCGGGAGTAGGTATGTTTTCTTGGGATAATATCTGAAATTCACGCGGACAAAGCCGCATGCAACTGTGAAAACCCCAAGTAAATCTGTGCAGTATCTTCGGAGACTAGCGTGAACAGACAGACAGACAGAACGACATTCTGTCTGTCTGTCGAACGAACGTTCTGTCTGTCTGTCTGTTTACGATAATCTCCAAAGATACTGCACAGATTTACTTGGGGTTTTTACAGTTGCATGCGGGTTAGTTCTGAGCAACATTTAGTCTTTGTTTCATTTAAATTGGTGGCCAGAAGAAAAAGTTATGGTCACTAATAAATTAACCAGCCAACCAACCAACACTGAAATCGCGAAAAGATAAATCGACTGCCCCATACATTTTTGTGCGCACAACTCGACAAATGTACTGAACAGCTGATTTTTTTACGATTTCGGGGTTGGTCCCATAGTAAAAGTTGTTCATAATTATGAGTACAATGACCCCTTAAGAGGTATTGCGTTTATTCTGTTACACGTTGTATGTTAAAATTTGATTTTTTTCACAATAATAATATTTTAATCGTAAAAAAGACAATTTTTGGTCCACAGTAGGTGTTAGTAGCACTTAACACTATGTTAGTATCACGCGTTCACATAGGATTATTTTTGACTATGACGCGTGAGCTGTTGGCAGAAGGTATAAAAATAAAACATCGATACGCTTGTATCGATGTTTTATTTTTTAGCTCACGCCGGCAACATAGTAGGTATAATATGACATGTGAGGCAGTAACATATAAATAAGGAACCATTATGGAATGGACTTCCTCTTCTCAATATTAATTATATTGACGCGGAACTTAAACCCCATGTTTCTAGATCAATATGACAGTTATTTATGGTCGTACAGTAAAGTGTTGGAATACTTGTTATGTATGAGGCCTAGATTTTTTTTTAGAAAAGCGAAGAACACTCAAAGGAATCTCGAGCCCAATTTTGCTGGAAACTAAAACTGCATCAATGGATTTTTGAAAAACCGGTATCGGTATCAGTCGGTTTATTCCTAGTCAGCTTGACTCAGTGGAACGCATAGCTAAGAGGCTCATTGGCGACGTAAAACTGGTGAATGTCAAGCATCATAGCTTGGCTCATCGCCGTAAGGCCGTCTTCTACAGTTCGTACTTTGGGGAGAGTGTCCAGGAACTCCACGAGCTCATCCCACCGGCCCCCTTCTATCATCGGACATCTAGACGCACTGCAAGTTACCATCCCTACGTTGTTGCTATTCCACCAATTCGCACTAAACGTTTCAAAACGTCTTTTATAATGCGCACAGCAAAGGAGTCGAACTCTCTGTCTGCGTCTGTGTTTCCGAACACATACAACAATAATCTCTTCAAAATTAGAGTAAACAGGCTTCTTCTGGTTAAGCTCGGTTCATCGTCGACTTTATCTCTGTCATCTATGACTTAGACTAGAGTCGAGAGCAAACCCAATCAATTTAAAAATAAATCCATAAACATTTACAACCATGACCTACGAAACTACGGTCAACCGCACGCGCCACCATAGTGCAGAAAAGGCAATGTCGAACTGCTAAGGATGTGGGTGAATAATCAACACCAAACGTTTCTCTAATGCCGTGTGGGTCGGCACGTACCGCCTCAATTTGTCTCGTGGAAGACGCAGTTCAACACGGACACTTATTGCACGTGAAGTCAGAGCCAAATACTAAGAAAGATAGTTTGGGTATTTGCGCCAAGCATTTCAAACGTTTGACAAAGATTTAGACTTGGTTTTGGAAGTATTTTTTTAAATTTTTATTTGGATATATTTAGTATATTACTCACCGTGTAAACTTAAGTATAGTGAGCATGCAGTGAACTATCATTCCATATTATTTGTATGGATTGACAGCTCACTTCTTGTTTACTAATACTCTGCTGGTCGATTCTGTAAACAATCCATGTAATCAAGATGTCACGTGATCACGAAGTGAGCTGTCATTCCATCTTCCCGGTCGATTCTGTAAACATGTCGAATTGAAGGCTTGGGTGAAGTGATCACGAGGTGAGCTGTCAATCCATACAATCAAGACGTCAAGTGATCACGGAGTGAGCTGTCATTCCATCTTGATTTTATGGATTGACAGCTCACCTCGTAATCACTTCACCGAAGCCTTCAAATCGACATGTTTACAGAATCGACCGGCAGCTTACACGGTGAGAGGTTTATTGAATCGCACTAAGCTAAGTAGCTTGATAATCTGCTTGGCCTTTTTTCCAACTAAATTCGGGGTCGGCTTCTAGTCAAACCAGATTCATCTGAATACCAGTATTTGATAGAGCGGCTGCTTCAGAATTTACAGCTTCTGCAAAAGATTTACAAATCACTCTCGATCTCGGGACGTTAAGATCCATCCACAGGCCTATCTCGGCAAGCGTTGCTTAACGTTGCAAATCGAGCCGTGCGGCTATTTTTTAAAACTCCTCCTAGTATCCAGTATCGAACAAGACATAAATAGAGCATCACACCACACAGCTCAGTAAAGCTTAATGTCTATAAGTCTTCCTAACCATGAACGTGCACATGTACACCGTACCACACTCAGCTTATAAATTATGTATGTACCGTTTCACTACGTTGGCAGGTCAGTCGGCGACTGTCCGTCTGTAGTGACACTATCCATGGTAATTAGGTGGCTGATGACGTAACCATCAGGAAGGCGCTGCGCGGTCCAAGGTGTAGACTTGGTAGACAGGCATAATGATGGGTAAAAAAGATGTAATGATCGCAAGCGCTATTGGTCTCTTTTCTTAGGTCGAACAAAGTGCTACTTATTGGTTTCTATAATTAGTTACTATTTTCCTTTCCGTTGTTTATTTTTTTAGTATGATTACCTTTTGCGACCTACCCAAATGACCTTTCTTTGGTAGGTATTGTTCGTCGAGTTTTTGAGCTCCTAAGTAGATCTGAGTTGAGCTACACGACTACTGACACGTATTTGCGCATAACTCGACAAAATGTACCTCCTTTTTGACGCGATTTGAATGTTGGTCCCAAAATAAAAGTTCATAATGATGAGTACAATGACTCCTTATGAGGTTTATTAAGTTAATTCTGTTACACGTTGTATAACTTGTCTTTTATTTAACAGAAAATAAAATTATTTCCCATGTAAGTAACGAGAACCATGCTAGGTTAAAAAAAAACTATCCAGAAACTCAATTTTCAAGATAATTAATAAAAAAAAACCCTAAAAGGTTCGCGAGTAAAAAGTGCACTTACTTACAGTCAGACAGATTGAGAGAATGCATTTTATAATATGTAAGGATGACCTCACTATTAAGTAATATTACTTTATATTATTTTGTCTCTGGTTTCTGTAATAAATTACATCACTAACATGATATATTTCAGACATCAAATATTTAAGCGCTATTTATATTTGTTTTGAAACAGCTATCAGAAAACAGAAAGTAGAAGATCTATTAATAACCAATTATACCTTATTAGCAGAGATCGGAATAGGTAGACTATATTTATCTAATGTTCGTGGAAATAAGTAACATAAAGTTGAAAATACCTCCTGCAAAATCCCGGAATCGTAAATGGAATAGTGACAATTGAAACCCGGGATTATAAAACATGAACTGGACTTTGAGCTTTGATTCTTTAAATCAATAATTTGTAACTATACAAATTATTGATTTAAAGAATCAAAAGAAAAGAGAGTTGTGCAAAAACAAAGCTATTTAATTTAATAGTTTTAGTGGATACGGAACTCAAAAAACATAATAAGATTTTTCAATATAATAATTTTGTTCAAATGTATTCAAAGCGCAATAAGTCATTTGCAATTTCTTAAATCCCGGGATACAATCGACATGTTTATGATTCTGGGATTTTAGAGGAGGTATTAATAATAATAATAATATAATATATCCTGAGACAACTCACACACGGTCACCCGATCCCAAACTAGGCAGAGCCTGTACTATGGCAACCAGACAACTGATAAACATACTTATATATTTCTAAATACATACATATTATACACAAATTATACCCAGACGCAGAACATAATATCATGCTCATCACACAAAGATTTGTCATGATTATCAACTCTATGTTACTTACTTAACATTTGGTAAATATAGTCTACCTATTCCGATCTCTGCTTATTAGATATAGTATATATTTCATTTTCGTAATATTTATTAGATCTTGGCATTATGTCAATGGCAAACATTGCTAATTCAAAACCGTTCTTCTAATATAATAAAAATAAAGGTGTCGTGCCAAAGTATTGGCTAGCCTAATTTAAATAAATGACAGCCCGTCTCATATCCAGGCAATTACTGTCCATCCCAGGTTACCAGGAAGAGATCGCGGAATACGAAAAGGCCACCCCCCGTATTGTTTTAAGTTTATTTCATGATTTTATTTTTGGTTAATAAATAAATGATTTTTGCCCACTGGTCCTTCTTAAGGGTGTTGGGTTGGGTAAGGGATGGCATCGATCGGCATCGATCGACGTTGATCGATTGGTGTGGTAGCTGTGGCCGATCGAGGGATACTGGGAGATAAACAATTTATCGTCCGCCAACTGTTGCCGCCGATCGACGTTGAACAATATGGTGTGATAGACTTACTAGAAACTCAAATCGACGTCTACTAATTTAGTCTAGCATCGATAGATGGCATCGATTGACGATCGATTGATTGGTGTAGTAGATACTATCGATCGACGTGGACTCATCAATCTACCATCGATCAATTGGTGTCGTAACATCCGAATACCTACCTAAGAAGTTTTAGATTCGATAAGAGTTACCTGGCTGGTTCGAGGTGGTGCAAGAAAAGAATGTCTGGAAGGATATGGGGGGGGGCTTTTGCCCAGCAACAATATGCTAAGGAAAAAAAAAGAGTTACCTATCTCTAGCCTATGGAACTAATAACACCATTCAGTACATATATCAAACGTCAAATTAGTTACAAATAGTGTGATGGCTTTACAAATACACGTACCATTAGTAGACACAGCTAGTGACAGTGGTACTTTAAGTCCATACGATACCTATTAATTCAGTGAAAGCACCTATAATTTTTCTAACGATTTACTTTCAGCTATCCATCATCGAAGAAAATTGTCTTGGATAACATGTAGGCAATAAAAATACAACCGACTTCCACTTAAGAAAAAAACACTAGGTACAACACTAGGTACTCGTCGCCGCGATTCTCTTAGGGAAGTTTTTAAAAAGATTAATATTATGACAGTACCTTGTCAATTCATTTATGAGAATATTATGTATGTAAGAAAAAATCGACATCTCTATAACAAAATTAGTGATAGACATCATTTTAATACTAGAAATAAAAATAATTTAGATCAAACATTTTATGGATTAGCCAAAGTACGAACATCTTTCATGGGGTACTTGGGGGTGTTAAATGTTACAACAAAATACCTTGTGACATATTAGAACTAAATGAAAGAAAATTTAAAACTTACATTAAAACCACACTTTGTAAACAAGCATATTACAAACTAGATGATTATATTAAAGATAAGAATGCTTGGAAACATGCTGGTCCTGCTCCATAGGACAATCGAGGGTATAGTAGAAAAAGTCAAACTTGTTTTATTTACTGGTGTACTTTCAGGTTTTTAATATGTAATTTAACTCACACACTGATCCATTGTTTTTAATTATATTGTAAATATGTGAGTACCATGTCCCTTACTAGCAAACTTAATTTTATCTCTGCTGGTATTGCTTTGTTGTACCTATAGTATATAAGTGTGTGCTGTATATTAGTGTAATGTTGGATGCATTGTGCTCACATAATATAATCAATTGATCAATGTACCTATGTATACAAAATATTGTAAAACTTATATTTGAAAAGAGTAACTATGGAGTTTCTTGTCCGTTCTTCTCAATCTACTTTTTGCGAATGGACATCTAGAGTCACTTATATTTTAATTTTAAACCGTAAATTTGACGTTCAAAAGTGCATTTTAATGGTCTAGTTGAAATAAATGAATTGACTTTGACAAAGTCGGTGTTTTTGGTTGTTTCTTCGTATTTTAACAGCGACTTCCGAAGTTAAAGTTATTTTATACTTTGTAGTGTTTTTTTAAGTGGAACTGGTTGTATTTTTTTGTAAAAAAGTTTTTTATTTTTCCCTTTTTAGTAGTACGTACCTAACAACACCGCTGAAAATTATTTTGCTTTTCTGTAAAACAAATTAATTTCGTTTACTGGGATGACATTTTTATCCAGCTATTTTGATTTTAAAACCAAACTGCTGAACCGATTTTGAAAAAATTTCTATGGGACCAATTGGAAAGTATTTTCTTTCAAGAAATTTCCAAAACAGTTCAGTTATGAGGTAACAAACACACAAAAAAAAACCAAATTGAGAACGTCCTCCGTTTTCTGAAGTCGGTTATAAATAAATCTGTGGCTCCCATTCTTCTAAAATCATCACTACCTTTCGAGAATGGGTCTGGATAATTTTGATTTATTTGAAATAGGTGCTGCATATTACCGCGGATTTAAGATCACCAATTATTTTAACGTACTTAAAATAATTGGTGATAATGTATCTCTTCTGTTATTTTTGAGAATCTACGTCTAGCCCACTGCTACCTCAGGGTTGTTGGACAATTGGACACATTTCTTTTATTCCTAATACATATCATAAATGTGGATAATTAATCTACAGTTTTTTTTTCGGGCCGGCGCGTACCCCATTCTTTGGGAACCCATGACCCAAATGAGCGTGAATGATAGCCCCTTACAGGTATAATAAGTATTCATCTTTGAAGAAAATAGTCCAAAAAGTAAGCAGGCACTAAAGTCTTTTACCATTAGCGCAATACCAGTTTCATTAAGCAGTTTAAATAGGCTTCAATAAAAACGAAAGCGAACGCAAATACCGTAATGACGAAAAAAAACACAAACCATAGTTACACATCACTGTATTAAAAAAAAACAGTCGCTGGTAGCTCATTAGTATTCGCAGTGCATAATTTATGGAACGTAACAAAGAATCATGACCAATCGACGACTTAGACACTATAAATAAACTTAATATTAGGTAAGTTATGTAAGTACATACAAATATATTAACATTATCACTTATGACGTAATTTTCAAAAGAGATGACATTAAAAAAATTGCTAAATATTGAAAATACAGTTAGCCACTGTGTTTCCAAAAAAAAAGAGAGTAGCAATCTAGCAAGAAAAAGAGGTTGAATAAAATATTACGAGCAAAAGTAGCATTTCCAGGAACTAAATAAATTGTTTATGATCATGACTTTATCCAATACAGTCGGAGCATTGGTTTATTTTCAAACATGAGCTTGAAAATGGAATGTTCAAACATATTTGAAAATAAATTAGGGCACTGTTAAAACAAAATACGTGCGAAGAAAATAACAACTTACGCAAAATAATAAACATTTTGTCAGTCTAGCTAGACGATATCGATTAGAAGTGATAAAAATAGAATCGATGTTCCATAACATCTCCAATCACCTTTACACTCTCGATAAATTGTCTGAACAGTTTATTGAACCTGATTGGTTGACATCACAAAACAGCTGTTCTAGAAAATTCCCAGTTTGCAAAATTGAAACATCCTAGTGTGCGTAATGCGTACCAGATGAACAATGTACATAATAAAGTTACATACCTAATTAGTTTAATTAAAATATTTAATCATATATACATGCTTAAAACTATGTTACAAGCTAGAACTTTGAACAACTCTTCTACATACAACTTTACGTTTCTAAAGCACTTTATCGACACAGATAACCTCACTTTGTCACTTCAAAAAACATAGAACTAAAGAAAAGTAACCGCTGACCGCTCTCGATGTCTCACCCCACCTGTGATTACCCCACCCAATTTAAAAATGGCCTTTCTACGTCCAATCTCAACGTGTGTGCTACCTTTCTAAATTCGCCGGGTAAAACGGGCTAGTAGGGATGGACCAAGGGGCTACATTATGCAATTATTGGACTCGCAAACCAGCGAGTATATAAGCGTGTAATGCGCTCAGAGGAGTAGAAAGTAAGCCAGTCTTGTCAGGCAAAGTGTAATACGGAATCAGTCCAGCTAACCCAACAAGATGTACGCAAAACTCGCTGTGAGTTCTCCGAAAATATCTTTTTTTATTTTATTTAATCTATCAAAATAGTTTTCGCGCCAATTTAGCTGTCAAAGATTTTTTTTCCTTTTTATTCTAAGTGCAATCAGCGATAGTAGTATTGCTTTTTATTAATTAACTATAGTTAAAATTGAGTGTTATTTCTTGTCCTTATAATAAAGTTTATCAACTTAATTTTGTACTTTTATAAATTCTTGTGCTAAGCTCTTCTAGTTCGATAATGCAGTGTTCCATTTTCAATTTAAAACCAATTATTTGAAAAACAAAAACGTTTTTTTCTAATACTAAAAGCAAATAATTAAATTCAACAGCTTCTCTCCCTCGTGGCTGCCGTGGTCGTCGCTTCCCCAACCCCCGGTGGCGGCGGACAGTAAGTACCCTTATTTTAACAAAATTATTCCATTATTTAAACATCGTGCTGCAGCGTTAGGGTTAAAGTAGCTCCATCATTCAATTAGACTGAAAGCATATAATTATCTCTTTTTTTATAAAAACATCTGTCAGTTAGATCATGAAGCTGAGCTGTCAGTTTTTTGCTACAATCAACTCTTCGCAATCAGTAACAAAAAATACAAATAAAACCTAACCCCGAACATTGCTATGTTACTCTGTTATTTACTATCCCAACAAAAAAAAAAAAAACGTAGATAGAGCAACAAAACTAGCTCAAGTTCAACGGTACACCAATAAAACGACATTAATAATATACGTTGTTTTTTTTTGAGATATAACTGTTCATTCATCGTTCGAATTTCTTGTTCTTTTTATAAAATAAAACCTACCGGTCTTTCATAGCTGGAATCAGTGGTTCTTTTTTTAAAAAAAAGAAACTAAAATATTCAAATTGCGTTGTTTTTTTATAACAAATCAGTTAATTCCTCGTTCTTTTTTTTTATTAAAGCGCTTTCATTCATCGTTCGAATGAAGTTAAATTTATACGTAGATTTTGATCATTAATTTTTTATTCCGTTGCGTCGATGTCAAGGTCGTTACTTTATGTTAAAATTTGGAACATAAACTAGAATTATATGAGGAAAAATAAGATAACTAGCGCATCTCTATGGAACTAATGAATGGGCAACAGGAACGTCGAGGCTGTTTTGAGAAAAAAAAAGCTAAATAGAAAATTACTTTGCTGTTATAGCAAGACATAGCAACTTCAAATTACACCATTGTTGATAACATCACCATTAATAAAAGCTTTGTTAACCAACATAACCTATTAAGCAATTGAGACTTACATTACATTTATTCACTAAGTATAGTGAAATTATTGCTACATCACTAATTGGTTTATATTTCTGCTGCAATACGTCTAATAGTAGACCTAATCTTTATTTCATGTAGTAAGCAAACTATAAATGAATAAATAATAGAATCAAAACAATCCTGTTCGGAGTAAGACTATTAAATACTTCGTTAAGTGTCTACACGGGTCAGCCATTGGAGCAGTGTGCCTACTGGTTGTCATGACTCCTACAGACAGACGCGACATTACGACAAAACGTTCCTGTAAATTGTTCCACGGAAAATATATTCATAGAAAAAAAAACGGTCATTAGCATTACAGACTTATTGCATATCATTTTCTTTCCATAAAAGAGGAAAATTTTCACAAGAGTATTGCAATATCTGTCAGGGCTTGTCAACGTACAGTTGCGTTTTTCACGTGTTGAACTTATAAAGTAACACACGTACCGACAGAAACAATTCCAGCGATCCTATTCCATTCTAACCTGACCTCTCAATGTACCTAAAACGTACAAAACACCACTGAATACACTGCTTATATATTATGTCAATATTTTCTAGAAAATCTTAAGAAATATGAAAGCCGATTTTATCGGCATAAATATTTCTTGGGAAGACTTATTCTTTACTCTTTTGTACATCATTAGCAGAGTATAGATAATAATTTATTAATGGTTCCTCTCAGAAATGTTTAGAAATGTTGTTAATGAGGGAATCGATGGGGCTTCTAGAAAGATTTGGATAAAAATACTTTTATTTACGTCAATTTTCTCGAAGAAAAATATCGCAAAACTAATGTGATAAATTGTCACACTCTTAGAATTTGTAAGATGCCGAATGAATTTTCAAACAGTCAATCGTGTCACTCGACTTCCAATAAATAAAAGTGACGAGTTGATAATCCAAAAACCGCATTAATGGTGGTCGGTTGTTGCCCCATTGATAGGCTATTGTCCTGATAGAAGTGCTGAGCTTATTTCCTCGCTCCATTATTTCCACTTCTATGCCACTTCTTGAGAATACCTAAAGAAATCTAGTATTCGTTTTTGTACAATAATTTATATATAATATTTATAAAATTTAATAAATAAAAATTTTAAAAATAATATTTAATCTTAAAAAAATAAGATTTATATTTTAGTTTTTGTAAATTTGGCAATAAGCTAAGGTAATAGTACTTAAGTTATCCTGATGTCATGCTTAGCGATAGCTTACGCAACCAAGGAATCAAGGCATCTGCAAGACTCAAAGGCGATCGATAAATAATCTCGTTATATACAGTACTGGCGTCGTCTTATGTAATGGACAGTAATTAGGGAAGTGCAATTAGCTCGCGTCTGGCATGTTCATGACTGTTTCCGATAACAACAGGCATTGATAGGTAAAGTGTAGGTTAGGTATTAATTAATTATGATAAGAAACGAAAATATGTTCCTGATTCCGATGGTTGGTTAAGATGAAAGTTGTTTCATAAATTGTTGTTTATTTTTTAAGTTAGTAAATTGGTGTTTCAAATGAACTAAGAATATAAGACTAATGAAGTAATGGCTCAGGAATAGTTACCTAGTATTTTTTTTTGGAGTACTTAATATTGAAAACTTTGCATCAAAAATATTTAGTGAGTTTATGTGCCATATTCTAGTTGAATAAGTGATTCTTGTTAGTTAAGTGATAATTACTTAAATGCTTGCCCATCTCTTAGTTACTCAACGAAATGTTCAAGATTCTTAGAGGTAACAACTTTGCATGAGCTTCATACTATGAGTTAAATCCTACTCGGAATGCGCCTGTAATTAAATAAATAGGTATGCTCTGAGAGCGTTAATAATGTCTTACTTTTTTACCGCGGATACGCTCCGTGGCCTGTGATATTGTGAAATAATGTTAATAGTCGACTCAGTACCTCCAGAGATAAGGTATCTCTTAGAAATAACACGATGATATTGATTTTAAATCAGGGTGCGTATAAACTCTATAATCATTTCAATTATGCCTCAGTGACATTTCAAGCAAGCGAAATGAAAGCTGTAAAATGCAAAAAAAAAATTGTCTTTCTTGTAACTTGTAAGTAAATCAAGCACACCAATTTGACATTAAATTAAAAGGTTACGGACTTTGTAAAAGGAATTACTTTGCTGTACTTACATAATAAGTATGTGCGTCATAATTTTTTTGACCATAATAATATTGAGATGTTCTCAATCCGATTGTGTAAGACGTACTTAAATGCTCATGAAAAGGAGGTTTTGAATGCATAAGTATTTATAAGCACTTATATAGAAGTTAAAGTCCAACTGCCCAAGTAGGTAATGACCATTCTGGTTGCAAAGATCTTGTGTTCGAGTCTTGGGTTGACCAAATCACTTACGTGTTGATTTCCGGGTTGACTGAATACTACATAATATTATATTGGTGCCAACAACACACTGAATAGTTATTTCAGTCTGTTTTATTATTCAAAAAGCGCATCTCTTTTAGCCTGAATAAAGACTGCATAGCAAATCAGTATCGTTACATTCGAAAGACGTCCACAGCTGGACATAGGACTTCCCTTAGTGTCAGCACATCGCCCATTCCCGTGCGATCGTCCTTTGTAACCGATTCTAAACACTTCCCAACCTACAACCCTGTCCCAACAAAACTCCACTTGACTGTTTCTAATATCAATAATCTTGTCTATACCCGAGATAGAGTGGCGCGACGTTTGTAGCCAGCGCAAGGCGAATCAACTTAGTAACAATCTGTATCACTTAGTTGTCTAGACCGGTTATTCCAGTGCCGTTGTCAAGTCTAGGGTGTTCGACCACTTTCCGGGACATTTCTTGTGCTGTAGAAAAGTGACGTTCTAACAGCGATTGCTGTGAAAAAGATCAAATTTATTAGATTTGACCGCCAAAATGAAACGTGATTATCCCTCCAATTTTAAATTTTTCGACAGCCGGTCCGAGAAGAAATCAAATTCTCTAAAAGAAAATTTGAATAGCTCTTAATTTGATTTCTTGCCCATCTTTGAACTAAATGAATTCAGTTTGTCGTAGCAGGTAAAAACAAAACCGGTTTTTGACCACCCAGGGCATAGTCCAGTTTAACAAATTGATTGACAAATTGTCTAGCGCGTCTAATTCAACAGCCAGATGCATCGCTTGATTTAGGTACGTATAATTTGTGCTTCGTCCATAATTTCGTCTCATATCGTCTTGTAATAAACAAAGACTGACATTTTATTTACCTTCACTAAACCAGACAGTGCTTTTCCCTTTGTACACAATTAATTTTAATTTAGACTCGAACAAAAGAACCCTTTGATAAAATTAACGCGGACATGCCTGACCATGGTTGTTATTCCTACTTACTTACCTACAGAGGTGAATTTGAGCTCGCCAGCCCTGTAGACAGACAAACATGGGGTGCAACGAGACGCGAACCATCGAACGTTCCAGTAGTCATTTTAATTAAATACGACGTGAATGCTGCAGGATGGCAGAATGTTTATTCTCCGGCAATGTGCAATTTAATTAAGATATTTCGTTTCATTAACAATCCGGGTGTGGTCCAAAATTATCCTCGGTAAATTTCGTGAAGGGTTGACAACATTTTGAGGAGCTTTAAATTGTAGGCCCGTCACAAATTAAACGAAAGTCAAATATACCTACCGATTGGTTATAAAAAAAACATATTCAACCAATCGCGAGGCTGAGACGCTATTGACAATTTGTCACATTTTACGACAACTTTCGTTCGGGAAATTGGGTCCAAATTCCTTCAAATTGACGTAGAATAAGAAGTTATTTGGATACAAAATCTCTTTTATTTATCAGAAGGCATGCAGTCTGATGACGTTTCGGAATTGCGAATACCTACGTCAGATTCTGTTTTGCCAATTTCAAACTGAAGTCGTTTTTAATCAAAACTTTGAAACAACAAGTTTGTAAAAGCCCTGTGCAGAATGGTAGACACAATTGTAAAAAAATCGATGCCTGACATTTTGCATTTTGTGACGTTTGACTTTATCTGGTAAATGGTAAGTTGGTAACATTGTAAGCGTTTAGCGGTTGAAAGAGCGTTTTTGGCTGTTAAGCTGTTTTTCATGTATTGGATACTTGACGCTTTCCAAGATCAGGTAGTCAAAACTCCAAATACCGGTCTTACCAAGGGACATCATGTTACCCAGAAACTAGTATTTGGAGATCAAACCGGCAGCCGCTCCATGTAAAACCGGTTAAACAGGAAGCCGGCACCAAAATGGTTGAGAAAAGTGACAGACCATTCCTGAACACATGAATGAATCATACGATGGGGGTTGCCATAATCACCACGCTTGGCAGGCGTGTTGGTGATAGCTGTTGCAATGCACAGAAGCACAGATAATGCTAGGTACTGCCCATTCTCTGGTGAGTCCCTTATGCCCGTTTTCACCATTAATCTCTAAAGCGTTCCCTAACTAAGTACCACATTAGTTAAACGATCCCCTAAACTGCCCCCTAACCTAAGTTCGTTTTCACCGTGCTAGAGTACACTTAGGTAAGGACTCCTTTGTTAGGTGGCGTTCTCCTTGCGCTAGTGACGTTACATAAATCGGTACTTTCCGATAACATATTTTATTGGTCAAAATCTTCCGTATTTTACAGATTTAAATGAAATAAATGTAAAACTAAGTAATAGTTCACCAAAACTGGTGTCTTTTTGTATTTGTAAGTTGTTAATAAAGACAAATAAAGATGTTTGACTGTATCGTATAATCTCTTTGCCTGCAAAAAAAAGTAAGTGACAACATGACAGCTGTGATCAACAAATCCTGTGGTTGTATTTATTATTTTTATTTATTTCTGTAAAAAAACATGATTGTGATTATAAAATACTCGAATTATACACCTTTCCAAAATACCGTATGATGACTATAAGTTACGTAAGTAGGTAAATACCAAATAGAAAAATTAAAAATCTAGGTTCTTGTACATAGGTACCTGTTGTTTGGATAAACTAAAAGATGTTCTATTTTTTCTAATAAAAATAACACACTCGCTTTTGATAACCCATACCGTATGAAAAAGTCTTTATCGTCATATTTAGTGAAGTAATCCTGTCTTTCACGATAAATATGTGGCCGCCTGAATAAACTTGAGTTTGAAAGTGTTTCTACTGTCTCAATTGCATCAAAAGCTTCAAACAAATCATTTAATTCAGTTTCCATTTTGCCGACTAGTCTGCGCGCTTTACAATAACACTGTCACTTAACGCTTGGGGGGCCGGGAATCGGGCCCCTATCTTAAAGTGATCCCTTAAGACCTTAGGTGTCCCTTAGGTGTTGGCGAAAACGAAATTCCGGTTAGGTGTTACCTAAAATTTCATAGGGATCACTTAAAAATTAGGGATTGATGGTGAAAACGGGCATTAGTCGCCTCTTACGACACCCACGGGATGTGATAGGATGATAATGATAATTGATATAAATCTTGTCTGCTATTGAAAAAAATTGTCGTAAAAACCAGACACCAAAAGTGACCACGTAATTTTGTTAATTTCTAGTCATAAAAGATTAATGTGTCTAGATAATTTTGCAATATTTTGAATCGTTGTATCGGTAAAAGTTACCCGTTTGATTGACCGCTAAAAATGAAACTTAGCTAATTTAAATTAAACATGCGAGGTCAATGTGGTCATAAACGTAATATTATTTTGTTATGACTCAACGAGATAAATAATAACAAAAAATACTTGAAACAGTATCTGAACTAAAAATGTTTCGTGAAAACTGTTTTCGGGAAGGTTTATCTCTTGCCTTATCTCGCTTACTTTATTAACATATATAAGTGGACCTTTGAAATAAGAAATAACAATGTCATTAGTCTATTTTGGTAATTAAGACAATATCTTTAAATCATCCCCGCTATGGGCGTTACCACAATGTGCACTCTCTATTTAATTAAACAGGACCGGAAAACAAAGTATGCCTTTATGCTTCACTCAAAAGCATTGACTACACCGATCATATTTGTTGACGTAAAGGCTAGACCACACTGCAGCGGATCAATTCTCTGACACGTTATGAATCGCACCTTGTGGTGTACTGCACTTTTCCGCTACCGCGTATCTCATACAATTTCATGAAAATCAAAATGGCCGGCGATGCAGTGTAGTTCAGTTGCTAACTAGAAATGTTAAGCTTCATTGTGGTCCCGCTTTGAACTTTGACTTGTGAGAAATTTGTTTTTGATTGGCCTAGATTGTCATCCAGCACCTGTGCCTGTTGAGTTTTGTGCAGTGCTTGGATCCCATCCACACCTTTGTGTGGCTCTAAAGGATCTAAAAATAAATGAATTTTTGAATAAACCACACCAACCAAATGGCAGTTTACTTCGTTAAATTATTCTGTGTCACTTGTCCATTACAGTTCTCTGAATGCTAAAGCATAAAAAGATATACTTAGGACGGAGTCGCGTTAAAAGGCTAATTAACGGAAAACTTAGTTTTCGTACGTCACTGCTGATATTTAAATTGGACAAAAATATCTGTCCATCATTCGGGGCTCGCTCTCAATTACCAATATATCTCATTAACGTAGTTTTTTGCACTTTTTCTGGTAACAATTATTATGCACATTTGATTTTTCTCTTTATCAATTTTAAGGCTGTGTTTTTTCTGAATGCATTCGACTTGTCGATATCGTTGTTGAGAAACTTCTTGTTTTAACTGCAATTGAGTTGTCTTATTTATTGGTAGTTATATTTTCGAGCCGTTTGAGGTTGAAACTTTCGGGTCGTGGGGTCCAGGTGCGCAAATGTTGTTAAAAGATCTCTCAAGACGCCATATTTTAGGGTTAATTTAGTAAGGAGTTTTTATTTATAGTGTATACAGTTCGTAACGTATTCATTAAAACAGTTGTCTTATTTGAATTTCAGTTGATTTTCTCACTAACAAATATTCTTCTTAGTCTTACGTAAATCTAGTTTCTCAAAAGGAATTATTACAGATGCATCACAAATTAAACACAAGTCAAGCGATGAAATCACAGCTTCTGTCTCGTATTCGATAATTCTTCACAATTAATTTTACGTCAAATGTCGTTTCTGAATCTGATCATTAGTCGTCTAGAAAGATTTCCAATATCATAATATCAAAGTCATAAACAGCTTAAATTGACACTAATTGACTCCTTATTGGAAAACAATAAGCAGTTACAAATTGACAGCAAATTAGTTGATGATCTATTCAATAGATACTGTTTTGAGATCGCAGTGAAAGGTTTTCTATCAATACCTGAATTAATTGGTACTACAACCTCTTTTGCTGTCGGTACAACATAAAGTTGTAGGTATAAAGTTCCGGTCGTGTGCTATACTGCGAGTATTACGCAACTTGTGCAATAATGAATTAACATTCATTACTGCACAAGTTGCGTAATACTCATTAAGATTTGTTTAAATTAGACAATAAGGTTAGTCTTTATTTTGTTAAGGGCTGACTTTTCAATAGATAACTTTTATTGAAGGAATAAAAATGGAGATTTGACAGTTTTTGTACGAGAAATAAGTATGTCAAACGGCCATATTTATTCTTCCCCCTTCTACCATCGGACATCTAGACGCACAGCAAGTCACCATCCCTAACTTGTTGCTATTCCACCAATTCACACTAAACGTTTCCAAACGTCTTTTATACATAATGCGCACAGTAAAGGAGTTGAACTCTCTACCTGTGTCTGTGTTTCCTAACGCATACAACCCTATTCTCTTCAAAATTAGAGTGAACAGGCTTCTTCTGGGTAAGCTCGCTCTATCGTCGACTTTGTCTCTGTCATCTATGACCTAGACAAGAGTCACGAGCAAACTCATCTCAGAAAAAAAAAGTTTAAAGTTATCTTACAATTGAAGTCTATCTTTCATTGTAGGAATAATATATCCCATCGAGTAATGTAACTGTTAGATGCAACCTTAATAATTGTCCATGCATTTTTACTCGAGTCCAGGTGGAGATCGGCGTGTGCTCTTTGCTTTACATTACGACAAGCTTCTTTGATTTTACTTAAGTGATTGTGATAGTTGATTTAGAGTATAGTATTTCATATGGGATCAGATTGTAGTAGTAGGGAAAATTGGACAACTTGACCATTCACCAGTGGAAGTACCTTGGTGGCTTCATTATAACGTAATTATACGTACTCAAATCTATAGTGCTAAGTTATTCTAGTTTTGATCACATAAATGTGATACTATTATTTTCTGTGCCTGTGTTTCATAACAAGTTCATCTAAATAGCTTCGATCATGAGCTCATAGATAAATTATTGATTGCAACACTCACACAGTACAACATAATCATGACGCGTAGTTTTGCAATGTTGCTGACTTTATGATGAGCTGGTTTACCACAAGACAACCTACATTTGATGCTCTCATTCATATTGATAATGTAAATATATCCATCTTGATATATGGCAAACACTTGTCCAAGTTCTTGGTTAAGCTCTCCACTTTAAAATGTAAATCTACAGTATAAACTAAAAACATAAACTAGATTTCAAGGAACGTGTTAAACCCTATTTATTTTAGTTATGCTCAGATCCCGATTCAAGGAAATCCTTATTTTGCATATTCTCCTTAGAAATGTTATAACTAGATTAACTAGAATATCATCTGAGAAAAGGATTATGCGGCCATGTTTCTTGTGCAACCAGCTCGCAAGAAAGTTGCATTACACTGCGGGCTACCGAAGTATAATGTGATTCGCTCGATCATGCGCCGCAATTTAATCAAACTTGCTTTTAGGTAGAATCGCGGCCTAAGACTCTGCACTGACTGACAACTAAAAATCAATAAATGAATCGAGGTTGTTCAGGAAAACAGAAGCTCAAAGAAATTAAAAGAGTTCAGCACCGGGACAGTGTCTTACTAAAAGAAAAATTGTATTGTTAACATGGCGGTTGCCAAAGTTGTGACATCCTGGTGGGTAGCAAACGAATTATGAAACGTGGCTAGCAACGTGAAAAGAAGAAAGCCAAAAACGTACGAGGGGGAAAGAATTCTATACATTATACTATATTTTGTAAGTCTTCCTATTCTCGTTATTTTCTTTAGAAACCAGAAGAACTTTTCTTTGTTTATTGTCCAAATCTCAGCTATTGTTTCAGTAACTTGTGCCTGACGCACTTTAGTTGCGTAATACCGAATTCCCAGTTTTTTGGTAATTTCACAATTTTCTTTCCAAGATTCTATATTAAAATGGGTTTTCCTACGACATTTTCGATTTAATTTTGTTTCATTATCACCAACGTATTCTTATAAAGTTAGAGTACGTAGAAACCCATTATTACTTAATGATTGGTACAGCGTTCAAAGTACAAATTGAAAGAGCTATTCACCAGGTGATTAGCGAGACGGTGAAGGAGATGAAGTTGATAGAAAGTGTGAAAACATTAATAATAATAATACAACTCACACACGGTCATCCGATCTAAAATTAGGCAGAGCCTGTGCTATAGCAACCAGACAACTGATAAACATACTTATATATTTCTAAATACATACATTCATTGTAAGATAGCTTAATAAAATTCGTTTTATTAAAATTCTCTAGAAAAGATTATCGTCCTAGTAGCGTTAGTCGGCTCATAAGTTCAATATTCATTACTTGCCCTCGTCTTAGAGGTTTTACAGAGAAAGGATTATAATTCAAAACGAATTAGCATTCAAAAACTGAAATAACAATCACGGGGCGCCATCAATAATTCATTTAAATCCTCTTAAACTTTCGTGGAAAAGAGTCCAAGTATCTATTGATTTAAAGCTCCAGCAGACGGGCTTTCTATACTATGGCTTGTCGCATCTATGTCGTATTGTCCTGTCACGTCTTTCAGAGCCTTTACTGTTTCGACTGTTGTCGAATTTGAAACATTAATTTACACTAAACAAAACTGAAGTAAAATAGTCGAGGCTGTTCGCAATTATTCGAATAAGAACATAGGGTAGGGTTTCCAATTAATGTATGTGCTCTTAATGACTGCATGTAGAATTTAATTTCGTATCTTAATATTTTAGGTTGTAAACGCAATTATTCGCTGCAGCCAACTTTGAAATAATAACAATTATTATGTTGGCCCGCAATTATACGTGTTTCCTCACTGTAACTCAAGAGATACAATAATAATGCATGTTTTGAAACTCATGTTATTAGTACTAATGTAATGTTGTTTTGTTTCGCTTGCTGATTCTATGGGAGTATTTATAGCGAAGATAATTATGACTGATACAATCAGAAAAATCTTGTATAACGTCATTCGTTTGACTAATACATAATAGTTTTGCTGTTCATTAGTCACAGAATAAAACCATTTTGTGCACTACCCACAAGAAGTGACAAAATGCAACCGTCAGGGTGATAATATCTTCAATCGATATATATATATCTTCCGTTACTGGTGACCAGCGGACTGACTGACTTAGTGACTGACAGACAACGCACAGCCGAAACTACTAGTCGTAGAAAGCTGAATCTGCACGTACAAAGTCGCGGGCAAAAGCTAATTTTACATTATTTTATTTTATACGCTAAATTCAATGAAACAAAAGAGGCCGCTGTCTGCCACACTGTCAAGTCTACGAACAATCGCGTATAGAGTTCCAAGACCTGGCGACACATGTCATCAAAAGCCATGCCACCATGGCATGCCACTTATAGCATCACACGGTTACATGACAGGTAAACCCAGGTGCACAATCGCGTGGTTTACGTCAGACATATAAAGTCGTCGCACCCCAATTACTGATTACATCACCGACAACTGGTGCGTTTCCCCTGTTATCCACTTTGCGCGGAGTATAGGGAAAGCGCACTATTTGTAAGCATAGGACGCAGTCCGCGCGTGGCATCTGTTAATCTGCCGCCATCTTGAATTGATTTCTATGTTGCAACGACGTTTTTTGTTGATTTTTATGCGAATCGTGTTTTGTCGTGACTTGTATGGAATTTGATTGCGGGGTTTATTTTGGATTAATAGGAGCAGAATGTTTTTGAAATTTGAATGGTGGTTTTAGTTTGATTTCTAATTCAATGATGATTATGTATAGGTAGTATCCCACTCTTCTGTCGCAGGTCTGCTGGAAGAAATTTCTAATGAAATAAGCAGTACCTTTGTGCTCTTTTCTCTTTTTTCAAGTATATTGTGTGTACATAAATAAATAAATGATTATTTAAAGCGTTTATAAGTGTTCCAAACTTTTTGAAATTGAAACTACAGAAGGGAAATAATCGCAGGATCGGATACGTAGGTCTAAAAGGAAACATCGAATTTTAGTATTTGCTACCAGTTTGCTGATTTCAAATCATTTAGGTACACTACGTTAATGATTTCTCATCAATAAGTATTGGTCATGCACACCGCGAAGCCTGGTTCGAGGTGGCGCAGGAAAGGAATGTCTGGAAGGATATGGGGGAGGCCTTTGCCCAGCAGTGGGACACAACAGGCTAAAAAAAAAAAAGTATTATTCTCTGATTAGCAGTTTTAATGATGCAAGTTGAAGTTTCTGTAGTATTCGATCATTATTCCTTGGTAGGGCTTGTCCATAGCAATGTCTCGTCTTCTCATTAGCTTGCAAGGCCAGTTGCTCGTGATATAACAGAGCCTGTCTAGTTTTATTACTGTTTAATGCGAATTCTATTTACAATATATAGCTACAACTTAGTATTAGTCATAGCGCCTTTAGGTAATAGGTTTCATCACACAGCTACTGTGCTACTTCTTCTTGTCGATGGTACATCTAATTAAATTTTATTGTTCCGATACTTAGCCAACCGAATACTTACTTAATGAAAAGTATCTTTGACAATTCAAAAGTACCTGTAATTGGTTTATTTGGAATAAATGCTTTGAGTTTAAGTTTGACTTGACTTTGTTATTAAAAACACTTCATTAATATCATGAATAGTAGAACAGACATTCAGTTAAAGATTACCTACAATATGTTACATGTTCAATAATGTCCAAATCATTACTGTGGGTTCGATCCCCAGTCAGTAATACAACTTTTGCTGAGTTGGTCACAATAGCTCTGGTCCTTGGGTTTCCATATATGCCTGGCGAAATTTCTATGGTCTACCCTCCATAACCTAAGAGCGGTTTCACGCTGCATCCAATCAATCAGAATCCGAGAAATGTGGGCCCGAAGTAGTCGTACTACTACTTGCAAGAGGGCTTGCACAAGATTCCACAGAGCAATGTTATAAATTGCGTCTGCGCGGCTTTGACTCAGCCGTCAAAATAAAAGTGCTAGACCAGATCTCTGTGTGTGATTTATAATTCGGATGCAGTGAGGAACTGCCCTGAATCTTTGAACAAACGTCATGTCAACTAGTAACATTTGTAAGAGAATATCGACCTAACCACCACTCTTCTTCCGCAGCCACAAGCACGTCACCATCCACGTACCCTACAAGGTGCACACGATCCACCACCACCATGTGTCCAAGGTACACGTTCCGGTGCACGTGCCCGTTGTCAAAGAGGTCCAGGTCATCAAGGAGGTCCCCGTGATCCAGCACGTGCCCGTCCCGATCTACAAGCACGTGCCGGTACCGGTGGTGAAGCACGTTGAGGTTGAGAAGAAGGTGTACGTCCCTGTGCATGAGGAACAACATCACGGATGGGAGAGCGAGTCGCTGTCGCATGGCTGGCACTGATGAGCGTCTTTTGTTTTAAAGTTTAAGGTGAGGCTGTTTTTAAGTTCTTGGTGATGAGAGCGGTAACATGGAGAGCGTGCAGGAACTATAGGTCAGGCACAAAAGCAACAATTTCGTATATACGTAAAAAGTTCCAAATTTGCAACACTAGATGGCACAGTCTTCACCGTGGACGCACGTTCCCTATAGAGCAATGTAATGGAGGAAAGAATGGCAGGCATATTTCTCTTCTCCTTTTTCAAAGGTACTGGCCCGCATTAGCAGAAGATAGACTTGTGTGGCACCAAATAGGTTTGATAGATTTAATTTTGACATTTATAAAGCCCTGACAAGTATAAGGGTGTTATCAAACCTGTTGATCGATCGTCGAGGGACGGTATCAATCAATCCTGAGAGTTTTACAAGTGCAAAAAATTTAGACAAAAAAATGTCTCTTACTTGCATACACTCTACATATTTTTAATAAACGTTTATTTTGTCCCCAGATTACTTAGGATAGGAACCACACATCGTAATAAACAGAGCTACTGGAAGTTTACGAAGTCATCCGAACTCCCCCGAAGTTTACCGAAACAACAAAACATTTCCAATGTTTGGTCGAAGAAATCAGTAAAGACATGTTTAGCATACGTTAAATTACGTGGCGAGAAGACTTGATTTTCGGCGACAAACTTTAAATATTAATTTAAATGTTGTCCAGAAAATATTTTCTGTAGTTGTGTGCAACATAACTTTATGATAAAAGAGTTTAAAAGTCCGATCATTATTGACTCATTGGTCATTTAGAGTGATCAATTCCTTATGACACTCCTTGCCAATTAACATGGGGTATGCTAAATAAAACCGACATATTACACATTCTTAATTTTAATAGCCATTATCTGTGTTCTTGATATGAATTAAAATTGTTATGTAGGCAAAGGCATAAACATAATCTGCCTCTACTTAAATGACAATTAAAATCTTCGTAAATATTGTAAAATGTATTAAAAGACTATGGGAATGGGAATGCATAAAGCAGAAAATAGCAAAAAAATCTGCCAGACAAAAAATTAAAATCCGAAATTGTTTTAAAAATAGTTACCGTAGATGTAAACCATGTTATTGTTAAGAACCAAAGAGAATAAAAATGATGTGTTTATAGTTTTTTACCAATATATTTGTTTCATTTGTCATATTTTTCCGATACCCCATAGTAAAGTTTTTTATGTAAAAAATATGTAATAATTTACATATTTTTTATTTGGTTAAAATTCTTGTCGAATGACTTGCAGAAATGTATGTGTTTTCATTACATAAAAACTCTCCGGGCACTCCACTGATGTGGAGTGCCCGGAGAGTTTGACCTCGGAATACAATTACTGTGAATGTATCAATGTTAAAATTTTGAACTATGTTTTGTTAAACATACTTCCAAACCAAATATCCAAATACTAAAATTTTTACCAATTTTTTTTTTAGCATTTCTTATTATTTAATACTAGCAACCCGCCCCGGCTTCGCACGGGTGCAATGAAGATACTATGAATATACAACGGTTTTGGAACTCTGGTTTAGTGTATAGTAACTTGAAACTCTGTCATATTCATATGTCAGTGTTTTCGCGAAATCATCTTGAGAATATAACTTGAACGCTATTATACGGCCCCTGGCCGGTACCGCTGCAACCGCTATGTCCCTGCATTTTAAAACTGTAATATCTTCGAAAATATTCATTTAAATTACATGCTGTAAAGAGCCATAATGATCTACATAAAATGCACAATGTATTTAAGCCATTATTTCTCGTAAAAAGTAAAGGATAAAAAATGGTTATTGTGGGTTATCCCTAAGAGATAGACATATACCATTGCGGACTTTTTCGTAGACCTTTTAAGGTGTACAATACTGTAGTACATTATTTTGATCTAAATCGTAGGGTACAGCCAGCGTTTGCAATGTAAGCGCAAAAAATGTGTTTATTTACGACATCACATTAGAAATCTTTAAAATTATCAGTGTTTCTCTACTATATTATGCATGTATTACATATAAACCTTCCTCTTGAATCACTATCTATTAAAAAAACCGCATCAAAATCCGTTTCGTACTTTTAAAGATCTAAGCATACATAGGGACAGACAGACAGCGGGAAGTGGCTTTGTTTTATACTATGTAGTGATTTTGTAAGTCGCGTCGGTAAAAAAGACAGGAAGTTAATTGGTTTCGCATTATTTTTTATTTGCTTTTTTTTTTTTTTTTAAGTTATCAATCATTCAAAAATAAACATGTAAATAATTATTGAAGTCATAATAGGAAGCGTCGGATAATAAAACTGATCTCGTTTTAAAGTTTGTTGTACGTGTGTAAGTTTTCATTACAACAAAAAAATCGGCAAACACAAAATCGTCGAATGCAAGAGATCCAAGGAGCGTCAGTGAATGGGTTATATTATATACCTCACTTTAAAGCTCGCTAAAAGTGCTTTACTTTTATTAAGAGCACCAAAAATCGGCCCCGGCAAAAGAAAAATAAACGCCGTAATTGTTTTTAGACATATATTAAATCCTCGAAAAAGAGATCCAAGGTGCGTCGGTGAATGAGTTAGACTTTATTTTAAAGCTCGTAAAAGTGCTTTACTTTTCACTATGGAGTGTGGCCACATAAATTTGGCACTTGGAGAAAACAGTTTCCCGCCAAAAATATGTCTCGAATGCAAGAGATTTAAGATGCGACGCTGATAGAAGCAAACTGACTATAGGCTGTTTGCGCACACATTATGTCTGTGATATGGTTTATGGCCTGGGTGTGGAATACGCTATCCTGCACTTTTCCTCGACTCAATTGAAAACAGTTTATAGACGAAGCATTGGTTTACCGCCCCTTGGTACATTTTCACTGAAAGAATGCTCTCGGGTAGCCCAAAGATTTGCCAAACAGTTCGTATTCATCTCAAAACGAATACTAAACTGAAAAGAACTTGGCAAACACTTCGCTTTCATCTCATTAGAACGAATCCAAAGAATTGTGACTTTGGCGTACATCAGCACATGTCTGCCTACTCCTTTAAAGATTACAGTCGTGAAGGTTCCACGTGACAAGCACTGGACAATAATGCATCCGATTATATATTATGTATATTTATAGAGGTATGCGGAACAGACAGTAAAGTCCCGCATACCTCCACTGAAATGGGAGGATCCTCCGACCAGACGGTTGTTGTGTCTGGTGGGCAACTGCCTGATAGTTGATATTCGGACTGTTGTATATGTTCAAATCGCATGTAGAACTTTGCTTGCAAGATGCAGGATTTCGTTGGTAGTTCGTCGCTGACAGGATAGATGGCGTTGCGGTTCTTTTTTGTTGCCGTACAAATTTCATTTCTTTGTTTTTCATGTGGTGGCATTGGTGCCGCTACATACTTTTTTATTTTTTAATATTATTGTTACATAAATAAAAAATGGTCATGTCAAGAGAAGGGATGAAATACACGTAACTAAAAGAGTTATGAATATAAATTTGGCCAAAGAAAAGATAGATGGATTGTGTTAAAAGAGATATGAAAGAAATGGGAGTTAGTGATAGCGTGATGGCTGACAGGACAGAATGGAAGAAAAAAACGTGTTGCGCCGACCCCAAGTAACGTGGGCAAGGGCAGGATGACGATGATTCTTAAAAAAAAATGGCCAAGTGCATATTATTTTTTTCTAACATGTAAGTAATTGTAACACTGTTAACTTCTTATAGGCTCTCTTGTTATCTAGAAGAATATAAAGAAATATTATCTGCATTTTTTTTCAAAATTTTAGGTTCAGTAGTTTCGGAGATAAAGGCTGGTATGGTAAGAATGGTAATTTTTCGTCTAATTTCTTGAATTCATAACTGTTTATTTTAAAATAATTAAAAAAATATACATATTAAAAACAATAAGCCCTTTAATTTGATAGGTATGTCACACAAGTCAGTTTGAAAAAAAATCTTGTTTGAAATTTTCTAGTTATTCGCTCGAAAGTTACCTCCGTACTCAAAATGTATGTATTGATTGTCATTTACGTACGTAAATAAATATAGTAGTGACGTTTCAGCTACTGTTGATAACTTATTTGACAGTTGGTCAGAGGTAGATACGTGATTCAGACCGGCCGTTAATGTCCCTCGGAAATCATTGCATTTTTGATTTGATGATCAAAACAACAATAAAGTTCTTAGTTCTGAATTCAAATTATTAAACACGAGGAATCTAATAATTGATGGACATGGAAATTAGCATTCGCTTGTATTCGGAAATGCGATAATTGCTGATGGACATTAAGAAAATAGACCTACTGTATACAACGACTGACATTGAGCATTGATTTCCACCTATACAAAACATATCGATACATTTACAATCACTCATCTTCTGCCTAGCCTTTTCCCAACTTTATTGGGGTCGGCTTCCAGTCAAACCGGATTTAGCTGAATACCACTATTTTACGTGGAGCGGCTGCCTACCAGACCTCCACAATCCATTAACTGGGTAACACGGTACTCCTTGGCAAGACTGGTGTCAGATTATCTGGCTTCTGACTATCTGTAACGATTGCCCAAGATCTACAAATGACAGCCGGGACCAACGACTTAACGTGCTTATTGCGTGCGTAACGTGCAATTTTTACACAAATGAGACGAGTAAAAATAGGTGAATCTTGAAAAAATAAACATTGCTTTAAAAATAACAAACTTTTAATATTTTATAGAGCGAAATACATACACAGTATAAACATTTTTAGGAAGATTGTATACTTGAAGGAGATTTCAAGGAAATTTTCAAGAAAGGAGATTTTCAGTGATTTATCACTGTAATGCTGTCTAAATAAAGCCCTCGTGTAAACAATTCTATTAGCTTGGTACAAGCCAGTGTGGTTCCACGATTAAGTAAAACCTTCCTTGTTATTCTAGCTTGAAAATCTAACCTCGTGTATCCTGGGCATGATACTCAAAATGTTTTATCAGACATATTTAATAATAATGCTGCGAAAAACTATTGATGATGAATAATAATAATAATAATATCTTGGGACAACTCACACACGGTCATCCGATCCCAAACTAGGCAGAGCCTGTGCTATGGCAACCAGACAACTGATAAACATACTTATATATTTCTAAATACATACATATTATAGACAAATTACACCCAGACACAGAACAAATGATCATGCTCATCACACAAAGATTTGTCCTGGGTGGGAATCGAACCCACGACCTCCGGTTTAGCAGTCAGGGTCACTAACCACTCGACCAACAGGCCAGTCAAAGTCAGTCAAATATTTATCTTCGATTCCAAAAAGCAAAACCTGCGGAGTTCAGCAACATTCACAAAATTAAAAAGGAGCAGCGGAAACATGGGTTCACGGTCACTACCCAACTGGCTCCCATTCGAAAGTATGTATAATGAAACAGACTTCATTTCTGAACGGGGTACAGTTCTCTGGTTGCGAAGCACAGTAGTTCGTAAGAGGTGAATGCGGCTACACTGGTGAGTTGGGCCTTGTACACTGTTACTGCCCACCCTCTAAAGAGGCCCTTGATCCCTTCCTTCTTGTAAGCAATAGTGAGGCAATCGATTAATCTGTGACATCTGATAAGACTTTGGGCTTGCGTCGGTGTCTTGTATTTCAAACTCGTCCTGTGGGTCTGGAACAATGTGGGCATTATTTAAATCGGAGAGCCACAGTATTTTGCTGCCTATAATATCATCCGTCTGCCTTAACTCAATTTAATAGAGAGCGGCGCAACGTATCTTAACTTCTATATGAGGCGTCTTCTAAATGGAAAGCGATAATTGCGCGAATAAGCGATCATCACATTTATTTATGCGGAAAAATCGGAATGCGCCTTCTGTCGGCGCAAACACGATCGGGTTGCGTAAAAATGAACGCGAACGGTTGCTTTATATTAAAACGAATCCTAAACTTTCATCTCAAACACCCTCTCTTCTGGAGAGATGCAATGCGGGTAAATCAAAGTGTCTATCGTTTTATTCTTAAAACGACAGACACATTGATTTACCCGCCTACAGTTAGATATATATGATTTGCAAACCCTAAGACGCCAAGGCATTTTTTTGCTTGAAACCAATGCGACAAGTAGACAGCTTGAACCTTATTGAGTTAAGTATTAAATACCTGTGAGTGCTTGAAATACGATCCATTTTGTTGTGTCTTTTCCGAAAGTGGAATTCACAATACCAAGACTATAGATTATTCTAACACTTGGTAATACATAATGATTAAACCGGGGTAAGTCCGGAAACTTTCCGGCATTAGCAATAAACACAATGTTTGTATGACAGTACAAGATGTAATCAAGTCTACTATACAGCCGCTATGTTACATAAATAGTTTTCCTGCTTCGGGAAAAAACCTTAGGTATAGGACGTTCTTAGAGACCAGAAATGTGAGGAAATAGCCGTTTGTCGGATCGGAAAAAGTGGTTCTTAAAGAATGTATTATATAGCTTTAAAAGTTAGTTGTTATAAGGAGGGTCTACTACATTAATATGCCATTGGAATTTCAGATAAAATATAAATAGATATTGCAAGAACAGCAGTAAAAAAAAAAATGTCGAATTGAGAACCCCCTCCTTTTTGGAGTCGGTTAAAAAGACACTTTCATGAAAAGAATGTGATGCATGCTGAGCCTTCTTTTCTTCGTTAGAATCTACACAGGAACCTTAAGAGCGGCTACGTTCTGCACCTGATTCGAATCCGTGGAAATACGGATACAAAATACTAAGACCGAAGAATACGGACATTGCTTTTCGCACTGCATCCGATTCGAATTCATGAAAATACGGATCTAGAGTCTAAAAAACTCGGATCGCATTCGGATTTTGCCTACGCACTAATTTGGATATCTCCGATTTGAATCCGAGGTAAAGCGAAAGCGTTCATACAAACAGTACTACGGCTACTTTGGTCCGTCGTAATTCCTTCCGAATTGGAGACTCACGAATGACGGAAGTCGGATATAGTGCGTAAACTACCATACAAATAGTTATATGTCTACTTCGGAACAAATATTCAAGGATTCGGATCGGATGTAGTGCGGAACCGCTTTAAGCCTGGGCACGTAAGTCTAGGTCATAATCATTGGACCAGCTCTGTTCTTGTGTTGTCGATGATGTTGACGTAGCGAGTAGTTGTGAGGTTAGGCGCCTTGCCCGTGGGAGCTATGCCCGTCACAAGTTTGCATTATTATACGCGTGAGATATTCGGGCGTGCGCCTGATCAAAAAGTGATAGCAACGTATATCCGTTTGTAAAAATACGTGTTGTGTTGCTGAAGGCGCGGCGGCGCAGTGACTCAGCGCTGTTTCTTCACGACACCTCGGCGGTCAGTCCCCGCTAGGTAAGACCTCCAGTTGAGCGACAAGTACGTACATACCATCGCAGTACTTTAACGATAAGAAAATAGTAAGTAATATAGTAATAGTACATACATTGATCTGCAGTCTCCGTTTAGCCAAATCAAATGGGTAAGTGAAAGTCTTGGCAACAAAACCAGAGATGGAACCTGCAACAGAGCTGGCGATAGCGAGGGTCGCTATTTTGTGTTTGTTGTTCTTGCAACTCTCGGGAGCACAGGGCTTGGCGATGAGTGACAGGAGGATGGGCTGCACGAAGTTGAAGGTAGCAAACTGTATGCCCACTTGTGGGCCCATCTGAAACGAGAAACGAAAACTCTAAAATTTGGTATTTGATAAGGGAATATGTCAGAAAATTGTACATGCACCTGAAAGTGGTTATTCCCTAGTTAGTTAGTTGCCTAGTGGAAGTGAACCTTATAGTTTCTCTAAAACCGTTCGTCTGCCTGTCCCAGGAATCCCAGTCTCTGAGTCATACCGCAGACGGATGCCCGCGGTATGATTCAGACTGAGACAGTGACAGGGGACCAGTCACCATGTAAGAATATAGGAAAATATCTGTCACAGGTAAGTTGGCTTTTCTAGCTAATGAGTCTTCAATAAACTCATAAATTGTAATGAAAAATCTGGGAAATAAATACACGAGTACCAAATCTCAAATTTTGATATCGGTTCAAAATCTAAGATGAGGCCTTAGGAAAATTTGCTCTTTTTTCGTCGTTGATGCCATTTGCATAGTTTATGGGTTTGGAATAAGAAAAATGGATTCGAATACAAATTCAATGTGCCCCCAAGTTGACACCACGATGCACGCTCGCGATGAACGCCGAGACATATTCATATTTTATAGATTTACATTATAATAGTGCTGAAACCATATATGTATTACCTTATACTTTATTTTTGGAATATTCATGTAGGTAATATAAAACTAAACATATATAGTTAAAAGTCGGAGCTTACTTGCAACAGCGAAGCGCTGAGTCCTTCATAGAACGCCCTGATCCCTCCGTATCGATACACAGTCCTGGCTCCATGGAAAAGATTCTTATACTGATCCTTTACCAAAATCTGCCGAACTCGGATGACCTCCAGTGGGATAACTAGCGTGGTACAGACGCATCCAGCCACGACACCGCAGACGAAATTTTCAGCGTGTCTAGAGACGGGAAGAAAGAAATAATAAATTTTATTCAGAAACCACAAGAAACACGATATATCGAAGTAATAAATTTAATATGGTATGCTAAATCAAAGTTTCCGTTTATAATCTGCGTCGCCGTGATTCTCTTAGGGAACTTTTTAAAAAGATTAATATTATGACAGTCCCTTGCCAATTAATTTATGAAAATATTATGTATGTGCGGAAAAACCGACATCTTTTTAGTAAAATTAGTGATAGACATAATTTTAATACTAGAAATAAAGACAAATTAGATCAACCATTTTTTAGATTAGCTAAAGTCCACACTTCTTTCATGGGGTATTGTGTTAAATGTTACAACAAAATACCTTCTGACATATTAGAACTAAATGAAAGAAAATTTAAAACTCATGTTAAAAGTACACTTTGTGAACAAGCATATTACAAATTAGAAGATTACATTCAGGATAAGAATGCTTGGAAACATGCTGGTCCTGCTCCATAGGACAATCAAGGGTG
>NDFZ01005334.1:71353-143199 GCA_002192655.3 Mamestra configurata
AAATCATTATTTGAAAAGAGTAACTATGGAGTTTCTTGTCCGTTCTTCTCCATAAGAATCTACCTTTCCGAATGGACAGTAGAATCACTTTATTAATGTAACATTATTATTTTACTGAACTGTAAACGATGACGTTCAAAAGTGCCGTTTAATGGCCTAATTGAAATAAACGTTTTGACTTTTTTGACTTTTTTAAAGTGTGCCATTCTTTATAGATATTTTGTATAAGAAGTGAGAAAGAAGAAGTTAAACAATTGTGGTATTTAACTTAATAATTATATTATATTGAATTTAAAAAAATGTATAATTACTATATTACATTGAATCAAATGATTAAGGGCGGATTCGACCAAACCCGAATATATATACGAGTAACTATACAAGGAATTATCAATTCCACGATCTTATTCTGGAGTAAATCAATAGTCGTTTTTCCACGCAACCTAACGTATAGCTCTACTTGGAATAGCTATGCGCGATTAACAGAGTGAATGTGAACCTTTATGAGAACGAATGTAATACCCGGCTAAATAACGTTGTCCTACAAACGAGACGGTGCAGAAGCGAAACTCATGTCAACTCTCATTTGTCGTATTTTAGCGTGGTAAAGTAGCTGTCAATAGTGTCCATGGCAATAAAGTTGTTGTCAAATCACGATCATCATTGTGTTCAAACAAATATTTTCTCTCTTTAAGCCACCTTGGACGTCTAGGCATAACTTCCTCATCACTATTACTATTTTGAATCAAATCGTTTAGTTAGTCGTTGCATTTTATTTAGGGGCCATCCATAAATTACGTCACACGTTAAGGGGGAGGGAGGGGTTCGACGAAGTGTGACATTGTGTGACAAGGGGGTGGGAGGGGTCCTAAATTTCGTGATGTCACATTTCAAAATCTATTTTAATCTAAGTGTTTAAAAAAAGTAAACTATTACTTTGCGAAAACCTCAAAAACATATACAACTATATCTGTGCAAATATAAGATACCAATTGTTTTCTTGACCACTCGCTCTACTAGTGTTACGCGCCGACCGCCTAGGCGCCCTTTGATAAATGCCGCCAAACGCATTGCGCCTATTTCATATATTCATTTGACCACTGACTTTCGCGGATAAAACAATGTATTTTTTTAAATTTAATATGAGTTTGCTCTTGACTCAAGAGTCTTTGTCATCTATATGACAGAGACAAAGTCAACGATGGAGCGAGCTTACCCAGAAGAAGCCTGTTCACTCTAATTTTGAAGAGATTAGGGTTGTATGCGTTCGGAAACACAGACGCAGGCAGAGAGTTCCACTCCTTTGCTGTGCGCATTATAAAAGACGTTTGGAAACGTTTAGTGCGAATTGGTGGAATAGCAACAAGGTAGGGATGGTAACTTGCAGTGCGTCTAGATATCCGATGGCAGAAGGGGGCCGATGGGATGAGGTCGTGAAGCTCCTGGACACTCTCCCCGAAGTACAATCTGTAGAAGACCGACAAGCAGGCGATGAGCCAAGCTGTTAAGCTTGGCATCCACCAGTTTTACGTAGCCAATGAGCCGTTTAGCTCTGCGTTCCACCGAGTCAAGCGCGGCAAGTTGGTATTTAGCTGAGCCATCCCAAAGGTGG
The DNA here is from genome assembly GCA_002192655.3 of Mamestra configurata. Lineage (NCBI taxonomy): Eukaryota > Metazoa > Arthropoda > Insecta > Lepidoptera > Noctuidae > Mamestra > Mamestra configurata. Next base: position 72,966 of record NDFZ01005334.1, read on the forward strand.
CTGCAATACTCCATGTCGTTCTTAGTTCTACTATTTTGTGATTTTTGACTTAAGAAACAAGTTTAAAATGAACAAAAAAAGTGATTTAGGTAATCTTTACCGTAAACTATATGAAACATTCAGTGCAGCTTATGCTGATAAAAAAAAAACAAATTGTACAAGAAGAAGTTAACAACTTATGGAAAAGTTTAAAAAGTAGTGACGATGTTGAAGGTAAAGTGGAATCTACAATCAAAGAATTGCAAATAAAAATAACGAGATAGAAATCGACACTTTTTTGTGTCACAAAATCATGAAATTCGTGTGACGTAATTTATGGATGACCCCTTATTTGAAGAAAAAAATTCCTTGTGTAGACTTTTGAGTTGAAATGACAACTACATAAAACAATAGGACGCCATTTTTTGGAATAACTCCGTATTCCATGCATATCGGTGGTATAGTGAGTATTCCCGAAAAGACTCGCTATTCCTCGGATTGTAGTTGGATAAACGTGAAATTGGTTTACTCTCGCGTAAGTAGCGATTTATCCCCAGAGTAAAATTTATTCCAGTTTGGTCGAAGCCGCCCTAAGTAAGACTAATTATGAACAAAATTAAGTGTAACAAAATAAATTTAATTGAAATGATTTTGTTTATAGTTATATTATGTATAATTAATCTATACTTGAATAATAAAGCTGAAGAGTTTGTTTGAACGTGCCAATGTCTGGAACTACCAGTCGGATTCGGAAATCATTCATCATCATCATCATTTCAGCCGAAAGGCGTCCACTGCTGGACATAGGCCTCCCGCAAGGGGCGGGCGGTGTTTGCCATAATCGCCACGCTTGGCAGGTGGATTGGCGATCGCACTGTAGCTCTTGCAATGCACGGAATGACGGAGAATGCTGCTGCCCATTCTCTGGTGAGATATCATTATGATTAATAGTTTTATTTTATTATTATTCATTTTAGCGCCTGTCAAAACAATGATTATAATAAAAACGTCGGTAGTCACGCGTTTATAATGATCAGATTCTACGACTGAAATGACTATTACGTCATATTATAAGTAGGTACTTATTGAGAAATTATTTTTTTTTTACAATTTGGTTTTTAATTATATCGATAGAAGAGTTCGGCATGAGAAGGTTCTTACCAGTGTTAGGCTCGGTGAAAATAATAATGGAACTAAGGCGGTCGGCCAATTTATGATTTTGTTATTTTTTCGTAACTTACCGATAATTCCGCGGCACCACAGTGTTGGCCAGCTCTGTGGTGATTTCGTACACGTAGAACTGGCTGCTGACACCCAGTATGGAGTGAAGCTGAAAAATCAGACAGATTTTTAGGCCAGGCTAAAGACTAGAGATGCCACGAATAGTGATGTTGCCGAATACTGAATACGGCGCCCTAGTCGAACCTCCTCCGAAGACGAACGACTAGGCTCTCGGCCGAAGCACAGAAGGCTGCCGAATGTTCGACAACACTAATTAGTACAATTCACGGGTGACAGTATCCGATCGCCATCATTGAAGTGTGTGCTGTAACTACACCGCGGGTGTACCTATTTGTTTCATTTGAGACTAGGTCATGTCACACACATGATTGTTTTATCAAATTGTGTTACTTAGACTTAGTGTCAACGGAAAATTGCAAACGCCGTAAGATTGTAAAATATCGCGTGAAATTGTAAACATGTTTTTCTAATAAGATACGGATGTATTGGAAACTATTGAATTTGGATGGGATTTATTGTACCTTTACAATATGATTTTTTCATAACATATCGAGAAATTATAATCTGATAAAGATTTATTCCAATCTTACGGAGTCTACAATTTTCCGGTAACATAATATACTTATACTAATCGTAAATATACAGGGTGTTGTTGCATCGTGTGCCAAATTGAAATGGTCGACTGAAGGGGTCATCTGCTAGCCTTTCAGACCCCTTAACACCCCTCATGCCCTGTGGATTTTTTTATCGACTTTTTATTGTTTTACCAAAAAAAATTACCCAAATTTTACATTCAAATACAAATGTAAAAAAAAATATAAGGCGTAGACTCTGAATTTCAATTTTATTTCGATGTGTATTGTTTAAGAGTACTTTTAAATACAAAATTAGTAACATTAGTCACCTATTTTTTTTTTAATTCACTCGTAAAGGTAAAACTTAAAGCTGTACATGTTACAGCTGTTTATATGGCTACAAAAAAAAAAAACCAAAAGCGACCGGGATCTTCCAACTCCCTCATTAATTCTCCAGTCTATTCTCTTGCTAATGATGTGCCACATGCCATAAAAATCTTTTAACGACTTTGTGAATTCGCTAGAATTGAGATCGAGATCGAGATCGAGTCACCTAAGGCTAATATTCAAAGTTATGATTAATAAATGAATATGATTTAAAAAAATATTTTTGCTTAAATGATACCTGACAAACCTATAAATCTGTTTTTATTCGTGGGATTTACATGAAATAAAAAAAAAAACAAAATTGCATTTGTAACATTTATTTCATAATTGTTACAAATCCTGCTCAAATTGTTGGCCTCTGTTGCTAATGCAGGCCCGAAATCTGTTTCGTATTTCGACAGTTGTTGTACGGAGTCGTACTTCCTCTTTAATGGTATTGAAAGCCGCTTCTACGCGTTGGACTAGTGCCTCCCTAGTTGGAACCTCCGTGACGTATACCAACTCTTTGGCACGTCCCCAGACATAAAAGTCTAACAGAGTTAGATCTGGGGAACGTGGCGGCCATGGAATAGGCCCATCGCGTCCAATCCACGCATTGGGGAACACATTGTCAAGATATTCCCTCACCGTCAAACGCCATTGCGCGGGACAACCGCCATTTTGAAATACTATGGGCACACGTTCATTAAATACGGACACATCGATCCCAAATTCGGGCAGGTCATTTTGTAGGAATTCCAAGGTAGTCTTCACCATTGAGATTATCGGGCAGGTAATGCGGCCCAATTACCTGGTTCCCAATCACTCCTGCCCAAACGTTTACACTAAACCTTCTTTGAAAAGACTCTGTCCTTGGTAAATTTAGATTCATCCGTATACAGTATTCTTTTTAAAAAATCCGACAATAAGCTACTCGTCTGTCAAAGTCGTCACCCTCAAGACCTGCAACAAACAAAAAAACTCTTTTAAATTTCTCTTGGGCAGTAAGTAATTGCACAAGAAAGGACCCGCTGTACGTGCTAACAGATTCACTACCTGGAAGTGACGCCATACCATACCCATTATCTGCTAAACAAAGGCAACGTCAAACAAAGCGTTAAAATTACGTACCTTGCGTTTTGACGAAGGACTTTCCATAATATTGAAAGATCAAGATGTGATGCCACATTTCTAATGCTTCTTGTAGGGTCTTCCTCAAAAAGTGGCAGTATTCATTCGTCCACTTCAACATTATGCCGCACAATATGGCCCCTTGATTCATTAATAGTGACACTGCCAGTCTCGAGTATGCGTACGTATGTGTCTTGGAAGACTCTGCGGCCAGATAATCGTCTACCAGGAAAGCGTTCCTGGTAAAATCGTTGCCCTGCACGAGCGACACCATTGGCGGCTCCGTAAGCCATCATGATGTCCGCATATTCTTCGTTAAAGAATCTCGCCATTGCAATAACAATAAACTCAACTAAGTTTAACAATGACAAAAAAAGTTAAAAAAAACGTAACAAGAACCAACAAAACTCAACGATAACAAAGTAACAAAATGAAACAATCGCGGAGTACGGTGAACTAGCACACACGTTAGGTCAGGTAGCAGAGGCAGTGTTGTCTCGACTTAAAAAATTAAACCGATTTAAGGTATGCAAGAAAGAGATAGAAGATAGATTTTACTGCGCAAGAGTGAGAAAACAAATTTTACCTCTTTCTCAAGTAATATTTACGCAATCAAATTTTTTTCATTAGAATTTGGAATTTAGTCTTATGTGACTTTATTCACAATTCTAGTTTTTTCAAAAAAAATCTTTTAACAATTCATAAGTTGTTAAAAGATTTTTAATGCATGCATGGCACATCATTAGTAAGAGGATAGAATGGAGAATTAATGAGGGAGTTGGAAGATCCCGGTCGCTTTTGGTTTTTTTTTGTAGCCATATAAACAGCTGTAACATGTACAGCTTTAATTTAAGTTTTACCTTTGCGAGTGAATTAAATAAAACTAGGTGACAAATGTTGTATTTAAAAGTACTCTTAAACAATAACATCGAAATAAAATTAAAATTCATAGTCTACGCCTTATATTTTTTTAAATTTGTATTTGATTGTAAAATTTGGGTCTTTTTTTAGTAAAACAATAAAAAGTCGATAAAAATCCACAGGGCATGAGGGGTGTCAACAAATGCTGTACACACAATTACATTGTATCAACACTTTCTGAACGTATTAAGTTCACAGAGATTTGGAAAACGCTCATTGTAATCCTCTACATCTATGCAAGATAATTATGCAAACAAACTAACAAACACTAATAGACAGCGAGGCCGTATGTAAAAACTGACTTTTATAATTACTGGGAGATGTCCAGCCAGTCGATTCTGTAAACATGTCGAAGTGAAGGCTTAGGTGACGTGATCACGAGGTGAGCTGTCAATCCATATAATCAAGATGGAAAAGCTCACTTCGTGATCACGTGACATCTTATTTATATGGATTGACTTGAATACTAGAAAAAAAATGACTCTTAACCTTCCCTTTTCAGCTACTCTGGACACGAAGACAGTTTGCGAGTTAGTGTCTGTCTGTAAATCCTGATGACTTCACACTGCCTTTCTCATAAAACTGCCTCCAAATGTGAACATGAACCCGTCAAACTGAACTGACTGGGAAACTGGGGCGCAAGACCATATAAAAATTTGCACAGGAAATTAAATATCCTTCTAAACCATCTCTTAATATGGTATTTATGGTGTACAATAAAGCTTCTATACACACAATTAAATCTACCATTAACTATCATATAAATTTGCAATACCTGTCCTAGACAATGCCCGTGCCAGAAGGCACTGATGCCTTCCTCCCATAAGATCCTCCTTGCTATTCTGTAGGTAGCAAACCTCTTCTTAGGCTTGCGAAGGAGTTGCGACCTGATTTTGATCACATCCATAGGCTGGACGACAAACTTAGTGGTAACACCGGACAGGCAGCCAACTATCAACTTCTGACGTTGAGTCATGGAATCATTTGCGTCATATCCCACCATATTAAGTGGAACATGATGGCGGCACCAGTTGGGGGGTCCAGTTAGGATCGATCAGAATGACCATACTGCCATCACTCTACTATTTTAGGTATCTATTTAAATTTTTGGTTATTTTTCAGTGGTACAACGCTTGATTGAAAAGATTTGACTTGACATTTGACACAGATTAAAACATGTTGTTTGCTTTTTTTCTATTTTTTTGAGGTTTACAGTGAGTTTGAAAGAGGTGGTTTAATTTGAGGTTCGTTATAATTTTGAATGGAGAGTAGGTTCAAGGGTCAATATTCCTATCGTTGACCGTCGACACACGATGGTTAGCGGTGCGGGGCGCACTGTAATTAATTCACCTAATAGGGTGCTACACGGGCGGTGCGGCACTGCAGTGCAACGCTGTTTGGGCGAGGCCACAATACTGCGTTGCGGCGTCGCATCGCAATACAATTACAATTAGATTTTTGCGACGCGATGCCGCAACGCAGTGTTGTGGTTAATTAGTTCAACCAGGTTTCAGACTTGCTAGCCACATCTTTCATGGGGTACTGTTTAAAATGTTATAATAAATTTACCTCCCCAGATATTAGAACTAAATGAAACAAAATTTTAATCTTGTATTAAACGTACACTATGCAGGCAAGCATATTATAAGTTGGAGATTACTTTGAAAATAAAAATGCTTGGCTCAATGCTGGTTCTGCTCCACAGCCAGTAGGGCGCACAAACTAATCTTTATTTCTTAAAGCAGTTGTAAGACTCGCTGAATATTGTAAGAACATCCAATGTTCATTGTATAGACTCAATTAATTTAGCATTGTATAATTTCATGCATTAACGGCACATGTGTGAATACTGTGTACCTTAAACTATATTTTTGACTTGAATGTGTCCTGGCGGTTGGGAGTGTCATACTCACTTAAAAGTCTGGCTGATGGTGCTGGATCATTTGGCACTCTTCAAAGTGGTTGAGCCGAATGTTGCTAGCGCAGACGTCATATTGCTGAGCGAGCGCCGTCAGCTAGGACTGGTCATGTCTCAGCTGCCACGGCTTATTTCAATTATTTGTTCCTTGAATTGTTGCTTTTTTACTTCGGACGCTTGATCGTGCAAGTCTTTCTACAACGTTCTCACGTATATGTATGTTTGTATAATTTTCACACGAATGATGTATCATGTAACGATATCATTGTAAAAAACATTGATTTAAAAGAGTGTCCGTGTAGTTTCTTGCACGTTCTTCCCCATAGAGATCTATGCTTTGGAACGTGTAATTAGCGTCATCTCTCTGGACAGACCGAGCTTGACTATTGAAAAGTGCCTGTAATGGTTTAATTGAAATAAATGCTTTGAGTTTGAGTTTATAGTTATATTTATAGTTGACACCAGATAAACATGCAATGCATGCATACAACAGTCATTGATTCACATACATTTATTGACATACTTAATTCCGAAAACAGAAATAATGACATAAGCTATCCGGAATCGACGTCAATCGTGATCCTATACTTTTTTTGGTTATGAAAAACGATATATAATTTATTGTCCGGGTAACTACGCAGAGAAATTGAGGAAAGGGCAATGAACTGTGTTGCAAATTTATCGGGCGCTTACCATAGCATGATGCAGAGCATCGCTCTCATGCTGATTCGCACCATCAACGCATCGTGTGTCCGCGACCTTATATTACAGAGTGATGTCGTAGCCGTCAATCAAGCCCCGCCGCGCACCGCGCGCCGTGCCGCCAACGCACCTCAGAGCTGTAAAATTCTCTTAAAATGTTTGGTGATTACAAAACTTTTTTGATTCACCCTCATTTAATTGTTAACTAGCCTACCGCAATGTCCGCCATTTGTTGTATTAATTTTTTTCATCAAAAAATCAATACACACTTGTAATTCATTGGGTCGGACTCATTATTCATATCAATTTCCACAGTATTTTTTTTCTGATTTCGTGAAAATGACTTTGATAACTGATTGATAGGCTATCAATCAGTGAGTATGTTTTCATGATAATATTATTATCAGGTTATCAGCGAATAGTAAAATTTATCGACCACGGATGGTGCAAATTGATAAATAAAGCGTTTAATGCAAGTAAGACTTCTTAATTGCGTACACCGGGTGTACATTATTCTGTTATAACAATCAGTTACGAGAGGAGCTCGTGGCTAAATAAAAACAGCCACACGGGTCTATTTTCAAGGTTAAGCAACGCTTGTCGAGGTCGATCTGTGGATGGATGACCATCTTTACATACCGAGAATCCTCCGTGCCTCGAAATGCAAGTAAAGCCGTTGGTCCCTGCTGTCATTTGTAGATCTAAAGCTGACGTTACGGTTTTTCAGAAGCCAGAAACTGGATAGCTGGTATTCATTTAAATCCGGTTTGACTGGAAGCCGACCCCAATATAGTTGAGAATAAGCTAGGCAAATGACTAACAACCAGTTTCATTTCAATGTTAATTCACCGTACTTCTAATAAATTTATGCCATAGCTATGATAGTCACTTTCAAAATATAAGTAGTCGTTTTGGAATAATAAGCACAAGTGAGAAAAATATATGATCGGTCAAGTGCGAGTCGGACTGTATGTGTTTGGTAAGGGGACTTGGTATTTGGAACAAGCTACCTTCGTAATAATTAAAGTTTCTATAAAAAAATACCTAATGAAGCCTTTGCGCCCAGCAGTGGGACGAAATAGGCTAAAATAAAAATACTGTTTAACATATTTCCGAAACGTTCGGTTTTTGATTGTTTGAGTGATCTCTACCCGAATATAAATGAACAATAGTTCGCCACGATTAAAAAAAACACAATATGGCGGCTGGTTGCTATGCCAGCCCGCACAGAAAAATGTTCAAACCCCTAAGGCATAAGACATATTATTCTATGGAATTCACACGGGCGTTTCCGACATTCATACGGGCGAAGACACTGACATAAGATAGTAAATAAAATATAATTAACAACAGCGCTTGGTATTTTATGGAACAAGCTTACTTTGTTATAATGAAAGATATTATAAAAAAATACTTCGGGAGGCCTTTGCCCAGCAGTGGGACAAAATACCATATTTCCAAAAACTAACGTGACTCTTACGTTAGTTTTTGATTTTATTCTAAGAAAGTAAGACATATCAAAGAAGATTCTGTAGTCTTAGTTCCGAATGGACGGATAGATGGATTTTTGTTACTTTTTCACGCATAAACTATCTACTTAACGGATACGGTTGAAATTGGGCACAGATATAATGATATAAATTTACTAATAGAAATATTATATTTATTAACAGGACCGAAGCTAGTCTTACATTCATAAATTGCATCATTGACTAGTGTGCCTCGTGAAGTCTGCGTGTCATGAGTTCAAACCCCGCAATCCTAATTATTTTTGCAGTTTTAGCACTTTCAGAGTTATGCTGAGACATATTTAACCTTAACATAACTAAAATTTTGTGTTAAAATATTAAAAAACAAAGAAAAGTCTCCAGTTTCATTCGAATTTGATCGCGTACCAGTCCACTTAAGCGCATTCACATATGAAATGATCAACAAATCCTGCATCGCGCAATCAAAGTTTTCGCACAACTTTGTATACGTACTAAACTCTTATCGTGTATTCCGGGGACATCTGACTGAGCCAACGTATATCAGCTTGTCGAGTTCTGGCATCAATTGCGAATCCGAGTCCTCGAAGGATGCCAGTACTCGCCAAGGACACGGATCCTCAAAGGATGCCAGTACTCGTATTGGCAGATGTTCCTAACCCATACTGTACCGTACCTTATTGTTTACATACGTAAACAATAAGGTTATTGTATCAATAAGTTCTTCTATTTAATACCTCTATGACTCCTTTTTTATTTTGAAAAATATTGTTTGCACCCCTAAATCCTTTATTAACCATTTATTGGAAGAAAGTAAAACTAAGAACACCGGGTAAACCACTTAATTTAGCACTTGCTTACTAACTCGCATTGCAATCGCAAAACAATAGTATTTAATTAAAAAAAGGTTAATCAAGCTGGAAATTATTATTTGAATTTAATTCGTACAGTACAAGAAAAGGAAAAAGTCTGCAAATTGGGAATTTGTTGTTTTATCATAAAAAAATGTTATTATTTGAATTAATCAAAAGCATATAAGTCATTTTTAATGATTGGTATAATTGTCACATGGCGACTTGGCTCCAAATCTCTAAGCAACGTTAACCACGTTCCTAACATTTTGAGGGTTCCGTACCTCAGTCGGCTAAAACGGAACCCTTATAGGATCACTTTATTGTGCATCTGTCAAACTGTCCATCTTTTGTATTAAATGTTTATTTGCGATGACAAACTTATATTTTCGGTTGAAAAGTTTACCGTTTAGTTTGACCTTCAATGTAACTTGCTATTTTTTTGTCATATCACAATCATGACTATCATTAAAAATGACTGAATTAAGTGATTATATGCGTTAGATTAAATTCAAATAATAATTTCCAGCTTGGTTTATCATTTAATTATTTTTTTTAAAAAAAACCTTGCCCCACACTTGGAATTTCGCCTAATTAAATCGTGAGAGCGTTGACAAACACATTAATTCACATACATAATAGTCAAACCCAGAAAGACTATACGTAGTAAATACAACTATTTGTTCCGTATGGGAATCGAAACCGCGACACGCAACGCAGCAGTCAATCGCTTAACCACTGAACCATGTGTGTCGTCAAATACTATTGTTTTGCGATTGCTATGCGAGTTAGAAAGCAAGTTCAAAATAAAGTGGTTTACACGGTGTTCTTATTTTGACTTTCTTCCAATAAATGGTTAAATCAAGGATTTAGGGGTACAACCATTTTACAAAACATAAAAAGAGGGGTCATAGGGTCTTAGAGGTATTAATAATCCGAAGTATTACAACGTGTTGTAATAATTAACTAATTGATTACCACCCGTTTGGGTTAGGTACATCTGAGTGAGCCAATTTCTACCAGCTTGGCGGGTACTGGCTTCCCTCAAGGACACGGACCCCCGGAATACACGATAACCGTTTAGTACGTATACAAAGTTGTGCGAAAACTTTAACTGCGCGATGCAGGAATCTGCGATCATTTCAGTGTGTGAATGCGCTTTAGTGGACTGGTATGCGTTCAAATTCGAATAAGAATGGAGATTTTTCTTTGTTTTGTTATATTTTATCATTTAATTTTAGTTATGTTAAGGTAAAGTATGTCTCAGCATAACTCTGATAGTGCTAAAAATGCAAAAATAATTAGGATTGCGGGGTTCGAACTCATGACACGCAGACGTCACGAGGCATACTAGTCAATGATACATTTTACGAATTCAAGAGTAGCTTCGGTCCTGTTCTGCGTGCATCAATATCATTATATCTGTGCCGAATTTCAACCATATCCGTTAAGAAGATAGTTAAAATTGAGTATAGTGACATCTGCTATCAAAACAAGTAACATGGTGTAATAGAATCGCACACTAGATGGCACTGTTTGAAGTTTGCCAGACATATCAGATAATGACGACATTGATATAATTAACCAGTTAAAGAAAAATATTGGTGACATCACCATTAAACTCAATAGCGCAAATGGAGAAATTGACCCATTAAACCTAGAAATTGGAAAGCTTAAAAAGGAGAACGAAAATCTAATTCGGAAAAACTCACTGTATTAACAAACAGTTGCTAGTCCATTAAAATCTCCTACTATCACACCAAAAAAACAAAGGAGTCAATGCTCAAAACAAGCAGGATGTATAAACAAACAAATACCGACTGATTCTGATACAGAAGCCAAAGAAAAGATCTCAATAAAATCAGCAATATCTACACAATAACCAAGATCTGAGCACAATACTACGACAACTAGTGAGAAATGTATTCTTAGCAATAATAAGGAAAAAAAAATACTTTCGATCTCAAATACCACTCTGCAACTCAAGTCAGAGATATGTCACTACTTAATGCTGTACGATGAACCAAATGATGCTCAATATAGAGACCAATGTGAAGTCGTTTACTATGAACGACTTCTGTATTTTATTAATAGGAGAAGAAGACATCAACTCAAATGAATACCCTAATTTGATAGTATACGAGCAGTCTATAAATAAAATTCAACATACAAATATTAGTATTTGCGCACCGTCATATAAATGTGGCAGCTATACGTATATATTCAATGGGAAGATTGAATATTTCAATAGTCTACTGTGCCATGATATATTCACCCACGAACACGCTTACTTTCTCGACTCAAACATGAACCTGACCTACGACTATAAAAATGTTCTACAGACGTAGCGGAAAGCTCAATTAAACTGGCATGCGAACAATTTTTCAAGATTTAAATGAAATTTTACTCGATATAAAACGTTTTTACGCAGACTCAAAAGAATCAAACAATACGAAAAAAGTGAATGAAAATAACCAGACCCGACAATCTGTTGACCAAGAAGGAAACATCATGGCAGGAAACCAGGAGAAACTAACAGATTGTATTCACATATCAAAGTAGATTGCGTAGTCTTAGTTCCGAATGGACGGATAGATGGATTTTTGTTACGTTTTCACGCATAAACTATCTACTTAACGGATATGGTTGAAATTCAGCATAGATATAATGATATTAATTTACTAACAGATATAATTATTAATAGGACCGAAGCTGGTCTTGAATTCGTAAAATGCATCATTGACTAGTGTGCCTCGTGAAGTCTGCGTGTCATGAGTTCAAACCCCGCAATCCTAATTATTTTTGCATTTCTAGCACTTTCAGAGTTATGCTGTATGCATATTTAACCATAACGTAACTAAAATTTTGTGATAAGACCATCATTAAAAATGACCGAAGTAAGTGATTATATGCGTTCGATTAAATTCAAATTATAATTTCCAGCTTGGTGTATCATTTTATTGTTTTTAAATTTTTGTTTAAAATCAACCTAGCCCCACACTTGAAATTTCTCCTGTATCGTGAGAGCGTTGAAAAACACATAAACTCACATACACAAACAACCAAACCCAGAACAACTATCCGTAGAACATACAACTATTTGTTCCGTGTGGGAATCGAAACCGCGACACGCAACGCAGCAGTCAATCGCTTAACCACTGAACCATGTGTGTCGTCAAATACTATTGTTTTGCGATTGCGATGCGAGTTAGTAGGCAAGTTCTAAATAAAGTGGTTTACACGGTGTTCTTATTTTTACTTTCTACCAATAAATGGTTAAATCAAGGATTTAGGGGTAAAACCATTTTACAAAACATAAAAAGAGGGGTCATAGGGTCTTAGAGGTATTAATAATCCGAAGTATTACAACGTGTTGTAATAATTAACTAATTGATTACCACCCGTATGGGTTAGGTACATCTGAGTGAGCCAATTTCTACCAGCTTGGCGGGTACTGGCTTCCCTCGAGGACACGGACCCCCGGAATACACAATAACCGTTAAGTACGTATACAAAGTTGTGCGAAAACTTTAACTGCGCGATGCAGGAATCTGCGATCATTTCAATGTGTGAGTGCGCTTTAGTGGACTGGTATGCGTTCAAATTCGAATGAGAATGGAGATTTTTCTTTGTTTTATTATATTTTATCGTTTAATTTTAGTTATATGAAGGTTAAGTATGTCTCAGCATTACTCTGATAGTGTTAAAAATGCAAAAATAATCAGGATTGCGGGGTTCGAACTCATGACACGCAGACTTCACGAGGCATACTAGTCAATGATACATTTTACGAATTCAAGACTAGCTTCGGTCCTGTTCTGCGTGCATCAATATCATTATATCTATGCCGAATTTCAACCATATCCGTTAAGTAGATAGTTTACGCGAGGGAGAGGGCTCTAGTGGCGCACAGTTTACATCGATTCCGTATTTGAAAAATGTAATTTAATAGTAATTGTGCATTATTTAATTAATTTTTATTATAATTGTGTCCAGAAAGTGACTAGTGACGCTTACTAAATAGCGTTATCTTCGAAAAACTCAAGTGTAATGTGAGAATACAAACAACATACGCGCAGTGTTCACAAAACAAATAAATCAGTGACACAGGCGTAAGAAAAGGACTTAAACCGAGTTTACGACGTAATAACACCAAAGACTACAGGTACAATAACTTAGTTCAATAAAAAAACTCAATAATTGCGAATAAAGATCGTTGATTTTCAACACTTTGAATTTGTAGTCTTGTAGACTCATCAGAATTGAGTATAGTGACATCTAGTATCAAAACAAGTAATACGGTGTAATAGACATCTAGTGATAAATATCAGTACTCCATACACAGCTATGAACGAAATCAATAACGCCGCCGTCAGACGCGCACGAGCGCACTCAAAATTCGACAACCTTGGATGAAACTTTTGTCAATCGCACACTAGATGGCATTGTTTGTAGTTTGCCAGACATAGCAGATGATGACGACATTGATTTAATTACCCAGTTAAAGAAATATATTGATGACCTCACCATTAAACTCGATAACGCAAATGGAGAAATTGACCCATTAAACCTAGAAATTGGAAAGCTTAATAAGGAGAACGAAAATCTAATTCGGAAAAACTCACTGTATTAACAAATAGTTGCTAGTCCATTAAAATCTCCTACCATCACACTAAAAAAACAAAGAGTCAATGCTCAAAACAAGCAGGATGTATAAACAAACAAATACAGACTGATTCTGATATACTAGCCAAAGAAAAGATCTCAATAAAATCAGCAATATCTTCACAAGAACCAAGATCTGAGCACAATACTACGACAATTAGTGAGAAATGTATTCTTAGCAATAATAAGGAAAAAAAAATACTTTCGATCTCAAAATACCACTCTGCAACTCAAGTCAGAGACATGTCACTATAATGCTACACTGTACGATGAATCAAATGATGCTCAATATAGAGACCAAAGTGAAGTCATTTACTATGAACAACTTCTGTATTTTATTAACAGGAGAAGAAGACATCAACTCAAATGAATACCCTAATTTGATAGTTAGTATACGAGCAGTCTATGAATAAAATTCAACATACAAATATTAGTATTTGCGCACCGTCATATAAATGTGGCAGCTATACGTATATATTCAATGGGAAGATTGAATATTTCAATAGTCTACTTTACTTTAAAATGTTCTACAGACGTAGCGGAAAGCTCAATAAAACTGGCATGCGAACAATTTGTCAAGATCTAAATGTGATTTAATTCGATGTAAAACGTTTTACGCAGACTCAAAAGAATCAAATAACACGAAAAAAGTGAATGCAAATAACCAGATCCGACAATCTGTTGACCAAGATGGAACCATCATGGCAGGAAACCAGGAGAAACTAACATATTGTATTCACATATCAAAGTAGATTGCGTAGTCTTAGTTCCGAATGGACGGATAGATGGATTTTTGTTACTTTTTCAAGCATAAACTATCTACTTAACGGATACGGTTGAAATTCAGCACAGATATAATAATATAAATTTACTAACAGATATAATTATTAACAGGACCGAAGCTAGTCTTGAATTCATAAAATGCCTCATTGACTAGTGTGCCTCGTGAAGTCTGCGTGTCATGAGTTCAAACCCCGCAATCCTAATTATTTTTGCATTTTTAGCACTTTCAGAGTTATGCTGAGACATATTTAACCTTAACATAACTAAAATTTTGTGATAAAATATTAAAAAACAAAGAAAAATCTCCAGTTTCATTCGAATTTGATCGCATACCAGTCCACTTGAGCGCATTCACACATGAAATGATCGACAATTCCTGCATCGCGCAATCAAAGTTTTCGCACAACTTTGCATACGTACTAAACTCTTATCGTGTATTCCGGGGACATCTGAGTGAGCCAACGTATATCAGCTTGTCGAGTTCTGGCATCAATTGCGAATCCAAGTCCTCGAAGGATGCCAATACTCGCCAAGGACACGGATCCTCAAAGGATGCCAGTACTCGCCAAGGACTCGGATCCACAAAGGATGCCCGTACTCGCCAAGCAAGGTATATATATTGGCTTACTCAGATGTTCCTTTGGTGCTCCCACATTGCCGTTTGTAAATGTTTAGTAACGTTAGTAAACATTTGTTAGCAAACATTTAATCACGAATATAAAAAATCTTTTCATGTTAGAAATTGTTTAGTAACGTTTGTTAACAAATTATAACAAAATAAAACCTTTATGAAATTGTTTACAAACAAAAGACTTACTGACTAAAACCCATCCGTGTTTCTTCAAAAGCCCTTTGCGTTCCAGGGCCGCGGTGACTCTTTCGAACAAATTCCGCAACCCTGGCAGGAAACATGTGTTACCTTTTGTTTGTAACAATTTAATAAAGGTGACGGCGGAGTATGCGGTGAGTCGGGGATGCGGGGGGTTAGAGTATGCCGGTTGCTGCGCGCTGTGTCTGGTGTCTTGTCAGTCCCTTTGTTTAAATGGACAGCACGGTTGGCGCAGTGGTTAAGCGATTGACTGCAGCGCTGCGTGTCGCGGGTTCGATTCCCGCACGGAACAATTATTTGTATGGCCTACAGATAATTGTTCCGGGTCTGGCTGTTTGTGTATGTGACTTTGTATGTTTGTAAACGCACCCACAATAGAGGAGAAATTCCTAGTTTGGAGCAACGTTTTTTTTAAAAAAAAAGCGTAGTCGCTGTGCGTATACAGATTAGTGGTTACGCGTGCGCCAAGCAATAAAATATGTCAGGTTATGTAGTTATACATAACCTGATGTTGGAATAACGAAGATGTTTACAAATTGATTGAAATGTTTCAAGCAAGAGAAGTACTGTGGAACGCGATATCAGAGGACTACAAAAACCGAAATAAGAAACACGATGCTTGGATGGAAATTGCCAGTGAATTTAATTTGGCTAAAAAAGCAATTGAAAAAAAGATTCGATCACTCGTAGGTCAATTTAACCGAGAATGTAAACCTAAATCTTTTGCAGGAGCTGATGAATCAAGTAAATGGTTTGCATTTAAAAAACTCATGTTCCTTAAGGGCAAAAATATCCCAAGTTCAACTGTCGATGGAGGGTTGCAAATGAGTTTTATTTTAGATGCCCAATCCAATAACCCTTCATTTGAAAAATATTCAGCGAATTCTTTTCTTATTTGTTTCCCATCATCTGCCTGGGATTCACATGCTTCAAGTGGTGTTAATTGCTGCTGTTCTAATCTCCATTGTCTACATTGTCGATACGTGTACCAGTTATTTCGTCTTCGCTATCATAGTATTGAGATGGAGCGTAAATCATGGAGCGTAAATCATGCATGTCCTTGGCAGCCAATGTGCACGTATAAAAAGTTATATTTGGCGTCCACTAGCGCTAAAAGTACAACGCTGTAAAATCTTTTATAATTGTAATATTCACTGCCGCTATCAATTGGCTTTTGTATGGCTACGTGCTTTCCATCGATACTTCCTAAGCAATTAGGGAAATTCCATTTTTTTAAAATGTATTTGCCACATGTAGCCACTCTTGAGGTGTTGTTGGTATCTGGAACAAAAACAGAAGATTAAGTTATCGTTTACTTCTATTCTTTCAGAGTAACGAAGAAAACGGGGTAACGAGAAACTGAAGTGATTCGGAAAACACTCTCAGTTTAAACGAAATAGAAAATACTGTCACTGTAAACGAAACTACGGGCACGCTTTTCGCCACCCCAAAACCATTTCGCAAAAGAAGACTGCCAGTAGAAAAAGATACAACTCAACAAGAAGCTGTAAAGATTTTACAAAGCATGTACGAAACTAGAAAGAGCAGGGATGAAAGTGACGCATTTGGAGAGTGAATAAAACTGAAACAAATAAAAAACAGCTATGCTAGGAATACTGTTCAACATCACAGTAACAATATTTTGTACAATGCATCAATAGGACAATATGATTTTCCTACAAACCCAACTGCTAGTAGTTCCTGGGGATACAACTCTGAACCAAATCTATCCCTTTTTTTGGAAAATAATGCTGTCTGTAGCTCGAGAGGATACTACACCGCAACGAGTCCCTCAGCTTCATTTGAAACCAAATCTTCGGATAGCTCCAGGGCAAGCACACCGAGTCCGTCTAATGTATCGGAATCAAGCCAAGATTCGACCCAATCATTAAACGATTTTTTGGGATCAATCCAAAATTAAAAAATAGGTACACGATTGATTTGTTGATAATTAAAAATTTAATCAGTAAGTTGAATATCAGTAAAGTATGATTTGTCTCATTTGTGTGCAAAAAAATAAGCTCGTGTTGCATTTTTTTGTTAATATAAGTTTGTAAAGCCACAAATTATTTTTGTTAATGTGTGTGTTTTTTTCCAACGCAGTAGTTACCCACCCTCGCACCACAACTGTCAGAAAGTTTTGTTAGATCATATTAAAAGTAATCAAAAATAAATTAAAATGTTGTTTGACTCGTTTGCCTATTTTTGCCCCAACTAAATTTAGTAAATATTCAAATTCGGAACTGTTCATTGTTATAAAATCCTTTAAGCAACCATCAATGCCCAAGTCCTTGAGATATTCTGTGGCACTATATTTTCCTCTAGCTTTTAGCGTTTGGCGCATCCAATAAGAGCACTTTTTCTTCTTTTTTAAACAAAAAATAAAAGCTATTCCAATGAGCAAATCCTCTTCCATTTTCGTGTAGACGCCCTCATAACGCAAACCAAACTGCGAGCCAATACCAGATTTAAATGTTATAAAATGTTAGTAAACATTTTCTATTAGTGTAGAACCACATACAACATGTAACAGTTCCTAATAAAATGTAACATTGTTAGTAAATGTTTTTATGTTAGAAAATGTTTAAAAACATTTTCTAGCGGAAATTTGGGAGCACCTTACCCATACTGGTGGTAAACAATTAGTTTATTGTCACAACATATTATAGTTCTTCTGATTAATACCTCTATGACCCCGTTTTTATTTTGAAAAATATTTTTTGCACCCCTAAATCCTTTATTAACCATTTATTGGAAGAAAGTAAAAATAAGAACACCGTGTAAACCACTTAATTTAGCACTTGCTTACTAACTCGCATTGCAATCGCAAAACAATAGTATTTAATTTAAAACAGGTTAATCAAGCTGGAAATTATTATTTGAATTTAATCTAATGCATATAAGCACTTATTTAAGTCATTTTTAATGATAGTCATGATTGTCACATGGCGACTTGGCCTACAAATATCTCGACAGCGTGTATCTTCAGGAAACCATGTTCCTTACATTTTAGGGTTCCGTACCTCAGTCGGCAAAAACGAAACCGTTATAGGATCACTTTATCGTGCATCTGTCTAACTGTCCGTCTTTTGTGTTGAATGTTTATTTGCGATTACAAACTTATATTTTCAGTTGAAAAATTTACCGTTGTTTTTCAATGTAACTTGCTGTACTTTTGTCATATCACAATCATGACTATCATAAAAATGACTGAAGTAAGTGACTATATGCGTTAGATTTAATTCAAATTATAATTTCCAGCTTGGTTTATCATTTTATTGTTTTTAAATTTTTGTTTAAAAAAAACCTTGCCCCACACTTGGAATTTCTCCTGTATCGTGAGAGCGTTGAGAAACACATAAACTCACATACACAAACAGCCAAACCCAGAACAACTATCCGTAGAACATACAACTATTTGTTCCGTGTGGGAATCGAATCCGCGACACGCAACGCAGCAGTCAATCGCTTAACCACTGAACCATGTGTGTCGTCAAATACTATTGTTTTGCGATTGCGATGCGAGTTAGTAGGCAAGTTCTAAATAAAGTGGTTTACACGGTGTTCTTATTTTTACTTTCTACCAATAAATGGTTAAATCAAGGATTTAGGGGTAAAACCATTTTACAAAACATAAAAAGAGGGGTCATAGGGTATTAGAGGTATTAATAATCCGAAGTATTACAACGTGTTGTAATAATTAACTAATTGATTACCACCCGAATGGGTTAGGTACATCTGAGTGAGCCAATTTCTACCAGCTTGGCGGGTACTGGCTTCCCTCGAGGACACGGACCCCCGGAATACACGATAACCGTTAAGTACGTATACAAAGTTGTGCGAAAACTTTAACAACGCGATGCAGGAATCTGCGATCATTTCAATGTGTGAGTGCGCTTTAGTGGACTGGTATGCGTTCAAATTCGAATGAGAATGGAGATTTTTCTTTGTTTTGTTATATTTTATCACTTAATTTTAGTTATATGAAGGTTAAATATGTCTCAGCATTACTCTGATAGTGCTAAAAATGCAAAAATAATCAGGATTGCGGGGTTTGAACTCATAAGTCATGACACACAGACGTCACGAGGCATACTAGTCAATGATACATTTTACGAATTCAAGACTAGCTTCGGTCCTGTTCTGCGTGCATCAATATCATTATATCTATGCCGAATTTCAACCATATTCGTTAAGTAGATAGTTTACGCGAGGGAGAGGGCTCTAGTGGCGCACAGTTTACATCGATTCCGTATTTGAAAAATGTAATTTAATAGTAATTGTGCATTATTTAATTAATTTTTATTATAATTGTGTCCAGAAAGTGACTAGTGACGCTTACTTACTTACTAACTTGAGTTTTTCGAAGATAACGCTATTTGCGTTATCTTCGAAAAACTCAAGTGTAATGTGAGAATACAAACAACATACGCGCAGTGTTCACAATACAAATAAATCAGTGACACAGGCGTAAGAAAAGGACTTAAACCGAGTTTACGACGTAATAACACCAAAGACTACAGGTACAATAACTTAGTTCAATAAAAAAACTCAATAATTGCGAATAAAGATCGTTGATTTTCAACACTTTGAATTTGTAGTCTCGTAGTCTCATCAAAATTGAGTATAGTGACATCTAGTATCAAAACAAGTAATACGGTGTAATAGACATCTAGTGATAAATATCAGTACTCCATACACAGCTATGGACGAAATCAATAACGCCGCTGTCAGACGCGCACGAGCGCACTCAAAATTCGACAACCTTGGATGAAACTTTTGTCAATCGCACACTAGATGGCATTGTTTGTAGTTTGCCAGACATAGCAGATGATGACGACATTGATTTAATTACCCAGTTAAAGAAATATATTGATGACCTCACCATTAAACTTGATAACGCAAATGGAGAAATTGACCCATTAAACCTAGAAATTGGAAAGCTTAATAAGGAGAACGAAAATCTAATTCGGAAAAACTCACTGTATTAACAAATAGTTGCTAGTCCATTAAAATCTCCTACCATCACACCAAAAAAACAAAGAGTCAATGCTCAAAACAAGCAGGATGTATAAACAAACAAATACAGACTGATTCTGATATACTAGCCAAAGAAAAGATCTCAATAAAATCAGCAATATCTTCACAAGAACCAAGATCTGAGCACAATACTACGACAATTAGTGAGAAATGTATTCTTAGCAATAATAAGGAAAAAAAAATACTTTCGATCTCAAAATACCACTCTGCAACTCAAGTCAGAGACATGTCACTACTTAATGCTACACTGTACGATGAACCAAATGATGCTCAATATAGAGACCAAAGTGAAGTCATTTACTATGAACGACTTCTGTATTTTATTAATAGGAGAAGAAGGCATCAACTCAAATGAATACCCTAATTTGATAGTATACGAGCAGTCTATAAATAAAATTCAACATACAAATATTAGTATTTGCGCACCGTCATATAAATGTGGCAGCTATACGTATATATTCAATGGGAAGATTGAATATTTCAATAGTCTACTTTACTTTAAAATGTTCTACAGACGTAGCGGAAAGCTCAATAAAACTGGCATGCGAACAATTTGTCAAGATCTAAATGTGATTTAATTCGATGTAAAACGTTTTACGCAGACTCAAAAGAATCAAACAATACGAAAAAAGTGAATGCAAATAACCAGATCGACAATCTTTTGACCAAGATGGAACCATCATGGCAGGAAACCAGGAGAAACTAACAGATTGTATTCACATATCAAAGTAGATTGCGTAGTCTTAGTTCCGAATGGACGGATAGATGGATTTTTGTTACTTTTTCACGCATAAACTATCTACTTAACGGATACGGTTGAAATTCAGCACAGATATAATAATATGAATTTACTAACAGATATAATTATTAACAGGACCGAAGCTAGTCATAAATTCATAAAATGCCTCATTGACTAGTGTGCCTCGTGAAGTCTGCGTGTCATGAGTTCAAACCCCGCAATCCTAATTATTTTTGCATTTTTAGCACTTTCAGAGTTATGCTGAGACATATTTAACCTTAACATAACTAAAATTTTGTGATAAAATATTAAAAAAACAAAGAAAAATCTCCAGTTTCATTCGAATTTGATCGCATACCAGTCCACTTGAGCGCATTCACACATGAAATGATCGACAATTCCTGCATCGCGCAATCAAAGTTTTCGCACAACTTTGCATACGTACTAAACTCTTATCGTGTATTCCGGGGACATCTGACTGAGCCAACGTATATCAGCTTGTTGAGTTCTGGCATCAATTGCGAATCCAAGTCCTCGAAGGATGCCAATACTCGCCAAGGACACGGATCCTCAAAGGATGCCAGTACTCGCCAAGGACTCGGATCCTCAAAGGATGCCCGTACTCGCCAAGCAAGGTATATATATTGGCTTACTCAGATGTTCCTTTGGTGCTCCCACATTGCCGTTTGTAAATGTTTAGTAACGTAAGTAAACATTTGTTAGCAAACATTTAATCACGAATATAAAAAATCTTTTCATGTTAGAAATTGTTTAGTAACGTTTGTTAACAAATTATAACAAAATAAAACCTTTATGAAATTGTTTACAAACAAAAGACTTACTGACTAAAACCTATCCGTGTTTCTTCAAAAACCCTTTGCGTTCCAGGGCCGCGGTGACTCTTTCGAACAAATTCCGCAACCCTGGCAGGAAACATGGATGTAAAATGTTAACAAACATTTTCTAACGGCAATGTAGGAACACCTTAACCATACTGGCGGTAAACAATTAGGTTATTGTGACAACATATTATAGTTCTTCTGATTAATACCTCTATGACCCCTTTTTTATTTTGAAAAATATTTTTTGCACCCCTAAATCCTTTATTAACCATTTATTGGAAGAAAGTAAAACTAAGAACACCGTGTAAACCACTTCATTTAGCACTTGCTTACTAACTCGCATTGCAATCGCAAAACAATAGTATTTTATTAAAAAAAGGTTAATCAAGCTGGAAATTATTATTTGAATTTAATTCGTACAGTACAAGAAAAGGAAAAAATCTGAAAATTGGGAATTTGTTGTTATATCATACAAAAAAATATATTATTTGAATTAATCTAATGCATATAAGCACTTAATTAAGTTATTTTTAATGATTGGTATGATTGTCACATGGCGACTTGGCTCGAAATATCTCAGCAACGTTAACCACGTTCCTAACATTTTAAGAGGGTACGTAACTCAGTCGGCAAAAACGGAAAACTTATTTGATCACTTTATTGTGCATGTGTCGAACTGTCCGTCTTTTGTATTAAATGTTTATTTGCGATGGCAAACTTATGTTTTCGGTTGGAAAATTTTCTGTTAAGTTTGACCTTCAATGTAACTTGCTATTTATTTGTCATATCATAATCATGACTATCATTAAAAATGACTGTATAAAGTGATTATATGCATTAGATTAAATTCAAATTATAATTTCCAGCTTGGTTTATCATTTTATTGTATTTAAATTTTTGTTTAAAAAAACCTTGAACAAATATTTGTTCCGTGTGGGAATCGAAACCGCGACACGCAACGCAGCAGTCAATCGCTCAACCACTGAACCATGTGTGTCGTCAAATACTATTGTTTTGCGATTGCGATACGAGTTAGTAGGCAAGTTCTAAATAAAGTGGTTTACACGGTGTTCTTATTTTTACTTTCTTCCAATAAATGGTTAAATCAAGGATTTAGGGGTAAAACCATTTTACAAAACATAAAAAGAGGGGTCTTAGAGGTATTAATAATCCGAAGTATTACAACGTGTTGTAATAATTAACTAATTGATTACCACCCGTATGGGTAACGTACATCTGAGTGAGCCAATTTCTACCAGCTTGACGGGTACTGGCTTCCCTCGAGGACACGGACCCCCGGAACACACGATAACCGTTAAGTACGTATACAAAGTTGTGCGAAAACTTTAACTACGCAATGCAGGAATCTCCGATCATTTCAATGTGTGAATGCGCTTTAGTGGACTGGTATGTATTCAAATTCGATTGAGAATGGAGATTCTTCTATGTTTTGTTATATTTCATCATTTAATTTTAGTTATGTTAAGGTTCAATGTCTCAGCTAAACTCTGATAGTGCTAAGAATGCAAAAATAATTAGGATTGCGGGGTTCGAACTCATGACACGCAGACGTCACGAGGCATACTAGTCAATGATACATTTTACGAATTCAAGAGTAGCTTCGGTCCTGTTCTGCGTGCATCAATATCATTATATCTGTGCCGAATTTCAACCATATCCGTTAAGTAGATATTTAAAATTGGGCATAGTGACATTTGCTATCAAAACAAGTAACACGGTGTAATAGAACCGCACACTAGATGGCACTGTTTGAAGTTTGCCAGACATATCAGATTAGTATTCCTAGCAATAATAAGGAAAAAAAAAATACTTTCGATCTTAAAATACCACTCTGCAACTCAAGTTTGAGACATGTCACTACTTAATGATACACTGTACGACGAACCAAATGATGCTCAATATAGAGACCAAAGTGAAGTCATTTACTATGAACGACTTCTGTATTTTATTAATAGGAGAAGAAGACATCAACTCAAATGAATACCCTAATTTGATAGTTAGTAAACGAGCAGTCTATAAATAAAATTCAACATACAAATATTAGTATTTGCTCACCGTCATATAAATGTGGCAGCTATACGTATTTATTCAATGGGAAGATTGAATATTTCAATAGTCTACTGTGCCATGATATATTCACCCACGAACACGCTTACTTTCTTGACTCAAACATGAACCTGACCTACGACTATAAAATGTTCTACAGACGTAGCGGAAAGCTCAATTAAACTGGCATGCGAACAATTTTTCAAGATTTAAATGAAATTTTACTCGATATAAAACGTTTTTACGCAGACTCAAAAGAATCAAACAATACGAAAAAAGTGAATGAGAATAACCAGACCCGACAATCTGTTGACCAAGAAGGAAACATTATGGCAGGAAACCAGGAGAAACTAACAGATTGTATTCACATATCAAAGTAGATTGCGTAGTCTTAGTTCCGAATGGACGGATAGATGGATTTTTGTTACTTTTTCACGCATAAACTATCTACTTAACGAATATGGTTGAAATTCAGCATAGATATAATGATATTAATTTATGACAGATATAATTATTAACAGGACCGAAGCTAGTCTTGAATTCGTAAAATGCATCATTGACTAGTGTGCCTCGTGAAGTCTGCGTGTCATGAGTTCAAACCCCGCAATCCTAATTAATTTTGCATTTCTAGCACTTTCAGAGTTATGCTGTATGCATATTTAACCATAACATAACTAAAATTTTGAGATAATACCATCATTAAAAATGACTGAAGTAAGTGATTATATGCGTTCGATTAAATTCAAATTATAATTTCCAGCTTGGTTTATCATTTTATTGTTTTTAAATTTTTGTTTAAAAACAACCTAGCCCCACACTTGAAATTTCTCCTGTATCGTGAGAGCGTTGAAAAACACATAAACTCACATACACAAACAGCCAAACCCAGAACAACTATCCGTAGAACATACAACTATTTGTTCCGTGTGGGAATCGAAACCGCGACACGCAACGCAGCAGTCAATCGCTTAACTACTGAACCATGTGTGTCGTCAAATACTATTGTTTTGCGATTGCGATGCGAGTTAGTAGGTTACACGGTGTTCTTATTTTTACTTTCTACCAATAAATGGTTAAATCAAGGATTTAGGGGTAAAACCATTTTACAAAACATAAAAAGAGGGGTCATAGGGTCTTAGAGGTATTAATAATCCGAAGTATTACAACGTGTTGTAATAATTAACTAATTGATTACCACCCGTATGGGTTAGGTACATCTGAGTGAGCCAATTTCTACCAGCTTGGCGGGTACTGGCTTCCCTCGAGGACACGGACCCCCGGAATACACAATAACCGTTAAGTACGTATACAAAGTTGAGCAAAAACTTTAACTGCGCGATGCAGGAATCTGCGATCATTTCAATGTGTGAGTGCGCTTTAGTGGACTGGTATGCGTTCAAATTCGAATGAGAATGGAGATTTTTCTTTGTTTTGTTATATTTTATCGTTTAATTTTAGTTATATGAAGGTTAAGTATGTCTCAGCATTACTCTGATAGTGTTAAAAATGCAAAAATAATCAGGATTGCGGGGTTCGAACTCATGACACGCAGACTTCACGAGGCATACTAGTCAATGATACATTTTACGAATTCAAGACTAGCTTCGGTCCTGTTCTGCGTGCATCAATATCATTATATCTATGCCGAATTTCAACCATATTCGTTAAGTAGATAGTTTACGCGAGGGAGAGGGCTCTAGTGGCGCACAGTTTACATCGATTCCGTATTTGAAAAATGTAATTTAATAGTAATTGTGCATTATTTAATTAATTTTTATTATAATTGTGTCCAGAAAGTGACTAGTGACGCTTACTAAATAGCGTTATCTTCGAAAAACTCAAGTGTAATGTGAGAATACAAACAACATACGCGCAGTGTTCACAAAACAAATAAATCAGTGACACAGGCGTAAGAAAAGGACTTAAACCGAGTTTACGACGTAATAACACCAAAGACTACAGGTACAATAACTTAGTTCAATAAAAAAACTCAATAATTGCGAATAAAGATCGTTGATTTTCAACACTTTGAATTTGTAGTCTCGTAGACTCATCAAAATTGAGTATAGTGACATCTAGTATCAAAACAAGTAATACGGTGTAATAGACATCTAGTGATAAATATCAGTACTCCATACACAGCTATGGACGAAATCAATAACGCCGCTGTCAGACGCGCACGAGCGCACTCAAAATTCGACAACCTTGGATGAAACTTTTGTCAATCGCACACTAGATGGCATTGTTTGTAGTTTGCCAGACATAGCAGATGATGACGACATTGATTTAATTACCCAGTTAAAGAAATATATTGATGACCTCACCATTAAACTTGATAACGCAAATGGAGAAATTGACCCATTAAACCTAGAAATTGGAAAGCTTAATAAGGAGAACGAAAATCTAATTCGGAAAAACTCACTGTATTAACAAATAGTTGCTAGTCCATTAAAATCTCCTACCATCACACCAAAAAAACAAAGAGTCAATGCTCAAAACAAGCAGGATGTATAAACAAACAAATACAGACTGATTCTGATATACTAGCCAAAGAAAAGATCTCAATAAAATCAGCAATATCTTCACAAGAACCAAGATCTGAGCACAATACTACGACAATTAGTGAGAAATGTATTCTTAGCAATAATAAGGAAAAAAAAATACTTTCGATCTCAAAATACCACTCTGCAACTCAAGTCAGAGACATGTCACTACTTAATGCTACACTGTACGATGAACCAAATGATGCTCAATATAGAGACCAAAGTGAAGTCATTTACTATGAACGACTTCTGTATTTTATTAATAGGAGAAGAAGGCATCAACTCAAATGAATACCCTAATTTGATAGTATACGAGCAGTCTATAAATAAAATTCAACATACAAATATTAGTATTTGCGCACCGTCATATAAATGTGGCAGCTATACGTATATATTCAATGGGAAGATTGAATATTTCAATAGTCTACTTTACTTTAAAATGTTCTACAGACGTAGCGGAAAGCTCAATAAAACTGGCATGCGAACAATTTGTCAAGATCTAAATGTGATTTAATTCGATGTAAAACGTTTTACGCAGACTCAAAAGAATCAAACAATACGAAAAAAGTGAATGCAAATAACCAGATCGACAATCTTTTGACCAAGATGGAACCATCATGGCAGGAAACCAGGAGAAACTAACAGATTGTATTCACATATCAAAGTAGATTGCGTAGTCTTAGTTCCGAATGGACGGATAGATGGATTTTTGTTACTTTTTCACGCATAAACTATCTACTTAACGGATACGGTTGAAATTCAGCACAGATATAATAATATGAATTTACTAACAGATATAATTATTAACAGGACCGAAGCTAGTCATAAATTCATAAAATGCCTCATTGACTAGTGTGCCTCGTGAAGTCTGCGTGTCATGAGTTCAAACCCCGCAATCCTAATTATTTTTGCATTTTTAGCACTTTCAGAGTTATGCTGAGACATATTTAACCTTAACATAACTAAAATTTTGTGATAAAATATTAAAAAAACAAAGAAAAATCTCCAGTTTCATTCGAATTTGATCGCATACCAGTCCACTTGAGCGCATTCACACATGAAATGATCGACAATTCCTGCATCGCGCAATCAAAGTTTTCGCACAACTTTGCATACGTACTAAACTCTTATCGTGTATTCCGGGGACATCTGAGTGAGCCAACGTATATCAGCTTGTCGAGTTCTGGCATCAATTGCGAATCCAAGTCCTCGAAGGATGCCAATACTCGCCAAGGACACGGATCCTCAAAGGATGCCAGTACTCGCCAAGGACTCGGATCCTCAAAGGATGCCCGTACTCGCCAAGCAAGGTATATATATTGGCTTACTCAGATGTTCCTTTGGTGCTCCCACATTGCCGTTTGTAAATGTTTAGTAACGTTAGTAAACATTTGTTAGCAAACATTTAATCACGAATATAAAAAATCTTTTCATGTTAGAAATTGTTTAGTAACGTTTGTTAACAAATTATAACAAAATAAAACCTTTATTAAATTGTTTACAAACAAAAGACTTACTGACTAAAACCCATCCGTGTTTCTTCAAAAGCCCTTTGCGTTCCAGGGCCGCGGTGACTCTTTCGAACAAATTCCGCAACCCTGGCAGGAAACATGTGTTACCTTTTGTTTGTAAACAATTAAATAAAGGTGACGGCGGAGTATGCGGTGAGTCGGGGATGCGGGGGCTTAGAGTATGCCGGTCGCTGCGCGCTGTGTCTGGTGTCTTGTCAGTCCCTTTGTTTAAATGGACAGCACGGTTGGCGCAGTGGTTAAGCGATTGACTGCAGCGCTGCGTGTCGCGGGTTCGATTCCCGCACGGAACAATTATTTGTATGGCCTACAGATAATTGTTCCGGGTCTGGCTGTTTGTGTATGTGACTTTGTATGTTTGTAAACGCACCCACAATAAAGGAGAAATTCCTAGTGTGGAGTAACGTTTTTTTTTAAAAAATAAGCGTAGTCGCTGTGCGTATACAGATTAGTGGTTACGCGTGCGCCAAGCAATAAAATATGTCAGGTTATGTAGTTATACATAACCTGATGTTGGAATAACGAAGATGTTTACAAATTGATTGAAATGTTTCAAGCAAGAGAAGTACTGTGGAACGCGATATCAGAGGATTACAAAAACCGAAATAAGAAACACGATGCTTGGATGGAAATTGCCAGTGAATTTAATTTGGCTGAAAAAGCAATTGAAAAAAAGATTCGATCACTCGTAGGTCAATTTAACCGAGAATGTAAACCTAAATCTGGTGCAGGAGCTGATGAATCAAGTAAATGGTTTGCATTTAAACTCATGTTCCTTAAGGGCAAAAATATCCCAAGTTCAACTGTCGATGGAGGGTTGCAAATGAGTTTTATTTTAGATGCCCAGTCCAATAACCCTTCATTTGAAAAATATTCAGCGAATTCTTCTCTTATTTGTTTCCCATCATCTGCCTGGGATTCACATGCTTCAAGTGGTGTTTATTGCTGCTGTTCTAATCTCCATTGTCTACATTGTCGATACGTGTACCAGTTATTTCGTCTTCGCTATCATAGTATTGAGATGGAGCGTAAATCATGCTCGATCCAGTTTTTCTTAGAAAATTATGCAGTAGCACGCATGTCATCATTAAAGTAGTAGTTTTTTCTGGATCTAATAATATTGTAGTTCGTAAAACTCTAAATCTGGCCGACAAATTACCAAATGCATCATTGGGTATTTTCAAACTATTGTCGTTAATTTGATTTCGAAATTTTGAGTTTGCGAAAACTCCAACATCACTTATGCGTCCTTGGCAGCCAATATGCACGTATAAAAAGTTATATTCACGTATAAAATCCTTAATAATTGTAATATTCACTGCCGCTATCAATTGACTTTTGTATGGCTACGTGCTTTCCATCGATACTTCCGAAGCAATTAGGGAAATTCCATTTTTTTAAATGTATTTGCCACATGTAGCGACTCTTGAGGTGTTGTTGGTATCTGGAACAAAAACAGAAGATTAAGTAACTTGAAGTTATCGTTTACTTCTATTCTTTCAGAGTAACGAAGAAAACGGGGTAACGAGAAACAGAAGTGATTCGTCAAATACTATTGTTTTGCGATTGCGATGCGAGTTAGTAGGCAAGTTTTAAATAAAGTGGTTTACACGGTGTTCTTATCTTTACTTTCTTCAAATAAATCAAGGATTTAGGGGTAAAACCATTTTACACAACATAATAAGAGGGGTCATAGGGTCTTCGAGGTATTAATAATTTGAAGTTTTACAACGTGTTGTAATAATTACCTAATTGTTTACCAACCGTATGGGTTAGGTATGTAGTGAGCCAATTTATACCAGTTTGGCGGGTAGGTACTGGCTTCCCTCGAGGACACGGACCCCCGGAATACACAATAACCGTTTAGTACGTATACAAAGTTGTGCGAAAACTTTAATTGCGCGATGCAGGAATCTGCGATCATTTCAATGTGTGAGTGCGCTTTAGTGGACTGGTATGCGTTCAAATTCGAATGAAAATGGAGATTTTTTCTTTGTTTTGTTATATTTTATCATTTAATTTTAGTTATGTTAAGGTTAAATATGTCTCAGCATAATTTTGATAGTGCTAAAAATGCAAAAATAATTAGGATTGCGGGGTTTGAACTCATGACACGCAGACTTCACGAGGCATACTAGTCAATGATACATTTTACGAATTCAAGACTAGCTTCGGTCCTGTTCTGCGTGCATCAATATCATTATTCCTGTGCCGAATTTAAACAATATCCGTTAAGTAGATAGTTTATGAGAGAGAGAGAGAGAGATAGAGGGCGCTAGTGGCGCACAGGTTACATCGATTTCGTATTTGAAAAATGTACTGAAATAGTAATTGTGCATTAATCAATTATTTATTATTATAATTGTGCCCAGAAAGTGACTAGTGACGCTAAATAGCGTTATCTTCGAAAAACTCAAGTGTAATGTGAGAATACAAACAACATACGTGCAGTGTTCACAAAACAAATAAATCAGTGACACAGGCGTAAGAAAAGGACTTAAACCGAGTTTACGACGTAATAACACCAAAGACTACAGTTACCATAAATTAGTTCTTTTAAAAAACTCAATAATTGCGAATAAATATCGTTAATTTTCAACACTTTGAATTTGTAGTCTCGTAGACTCATCAAAATTGAGTTTAGTGACATCTGGTATCAAAACAAGTAAAACGGTATAATAGACATCTAGTGATAAATATCAGTGCTCCATACACAACTATGGACGAAATCAATAACGCCGCTGTCAGACGTGCTCGAGCGCACTCAAAGTCCGACAACTGGGATGAAACTTTTGTCAATCACACACTAGATGGCACTGTTTGTAGTTTGCCAGACATATCAGATGATGACGATATTGATTTAATTACCCAGTTAAAGAAAAATATTGATGACCTCACCATTAAACTCCATAACGCAAATGGAGAAATTGACCCATTAAACCTAGAAATTGGAAAGCTTAATAAGGAGAACGAAAATCTAATTCGGAAAAACTCACTGTATTAACAAATAGTTGCTAGTCCATTAAAATGTCCTACCATCACACCAAAATAGCAAGGGATTCAATGCTCAAAACAAGCAGGATAGAGCAGTCATAGTTACTTACCAGTAGAACTTAGCAATATGATCGTTGTGCCAGTAATAAAGAATAAGACTGGTGACGCCTCCGATATCTCCAACTATAGGCCGATACCGCTTACCACTGTCTGTGCTAAGGTGTTGGATAGTCTGCTTGATAAAAATATAGCTAAGCATATTGTTCTCGAGGATGGTCAGTTTGGTTTTAGACCGAACTTTTCAACGGATAGTGCAATTTTATGCCGCATGCAGACTGCCCAATATTATACAGACAGAAAGACTCCTGTCACAGCATGTTTCCTGGATTTATCGAATGCTTTCGACCTGGTCTATTATGACCTACTTTGGCATAAGCTCACTCACGACACCTTTGTCCCGGCTGATGTAATATCACTGTTTAGATATTGGTACAGTAGTCAAAAAAACAGTTAAGTGGGCAGGCTCATATTGATGATATGGTGCTGCTGGGCCCATCTATCGGTGCAATGAGAAGGCTTCTTAAAATCTGTGAAAGTTATGCAGGGGCTAAATATCAATAAGAGTGAATGGTTAAATCGGGTACTTTAACCTACGAACAGCTGCCTGAACTGTCACTCTCTGGGTCTCCTATAGCTCGGGTTTCAAGGTTTAAGTATTTGGGCCACTGGGTCACTGATGACTTAAAAGACAAAGTAGACATAGACAGGGAGCGCAGGTCGCTGGCTGTCCGTTGCAACATGCTGGCCCGCAGGTGTGCATGCTGTTCTGAATCGGTAAAGATAACGCTTTTTAAGGCCTTCTGCCAGTCGTTATACACGTGCAGCCTGTGGACCAAGTATACCCGGCGGGAATACAGCGACCTGCGCGTAGGGTACAATAACACATTCAGGGTGCTTTTGGGGTTGCCGTGGTGATTAAGCGCGTGAGGGATGTTCGCGGAAGCGTGCGTAGACGGGTTTGCAGCGATCATGTAAAAGCGATGCGCTTCCATGATGGCGCGCTTGCGCTCCTCCTCCAATGGCATCCTGAATGTGTTTGCAGACTGGTGGGAGTCTCCCCTCTTACAAAGGTGGGTAAGTGTTCGTTATTAACGTATGTAACAAGAAATTACAATTCCTCCTGCAAGAGTTAACTAAGAAATGCCATCATAATATTGTCATTGCAGGGGATTTCAATATTTTAAAAAAGAACGCTCAAACCATTGAATTTGAATGCCTCTTACTGAATTACAATTTAAAATTAGCCTTGAATCAACCTACGTGCCTAAAGAGTAAAACCTGTATTGATAATATTGCTCATGACTTTCGCAAGGTATGTAAGGCCGAAGTCCTAGGACTTGCTCTATCGGACCAAACGCCTCAACTTATTACGTCTCCAGTACAAAAAAATGTAAGATTAAATATTGGCAGGTTACAAGGCCCGACTACTGCAATGAAAATATGACAAAATTTAAAAATTTCTTCGGTAAATTATCATTTTCTGACATGTTCAAAACCAATGATTCTAATGTAGCTTACTTATCCTTTTTTGACATATTTTCGTTATTCTTTAAATTGTGCTTTCCCAAAAATAACGTTAGAATTAACACTATGAGAAAACCAAAATGGGTTTCACGTGGTGTAAAACTATGTAGTAAAAAGAAAAGACAACTTTTATGGCAATATAGACCAAATGAGGTAAATAAAATAAAACTAACTTGTTATTCAAAAATAATTTTAAAAAAATTGTAAAATTCACTCATAAGGCTCAGAATAACCATGTAATAAAAACGTCAGATAACAAACCAAAGCTTCTTGGAAAATTATTAATAACTCTAAATTCAACATTCCAAAAAACTGTATTGTCAATTTTTTTTGTATAATATGACGTTATCACTGACACAAAGGCTATTGCAGATGCTTTAAATAATGACTTCGTTGACAAAATTAACCCTATATCAGGATCTGGGAAGAATGCTGCATCGCTGATACCAAAAAGAAAAGATTCCTTATTTCTCGTCCCATGTCTGCCAATCGAAGTGTTTAAAATTATAAAACAATTGAAAAATACAAATAGTTGTAGGACATCATGGCCTATCAACAACATTTTTAAAATCTGTAGCGGGAGAAATATCACCGGATCTAAGTCATATAATTAAAATGTACATCGAGACAGGTGTTTTTCCCGATGTACTAAAATATCTACCATTAGGCCGCTATTTTAAAAAGGAAAATAAAGAGCTAATGCAATGCTATAGGCCAGTTTCCCTTATTAGTATAATTTATAAAATATTCGAAAAGTATTTATAAACAGTTGTATACTTACTTCAAAAGAGAAAATATACGCGCTAACGAACAGAAATGGTTCAGAAATGGTAGAACTATAAACTTGGAAATCTACGATTTTTATCATATAATGTCATTCAAAAAGTAGATTCGAATATACCTCTATGTACGATATTCTGTGACATGACACAGGCTTTCGACCATGTCCGGCCCGACATACCTATTGAGAAATTAGAAGCATATGGCATTAGAGGTAATGTCTCAAACCTTATTAGATCTTATTTAAGCAACAGAACACAATTTACAGAAATTTCAGCAGTAAATAAAAGCAATAAACAGGAAATTATGTTTAAATCAAAGGAACCGAACGTGTATTTAAATTTGGCGTACCACAAGGTACTGTCGTAGGCCCGCTATTTTTTATACTGTGTGTTAATGACCTACCCATAAGTATCGACCACCCAATGACACTTTTTGCCGACGACAGTACTATAACAATCGCTTGCAAAAATAGGGACACATAAAAAACTGACATGAATAATTCTATAGAATCAATAGTAAAATGGTTTGAAAACAATAACCTAAAGATAAACCTTGGGAAAACTAATATTCTACATTTTGCCCAAAGATCATCCATACCAAAAGTAAATGTCCATTATTGTAATAACAGCATAGACAAAGTGAACATAACCAAATTTCTTGGAGTAACTATTGATAGCAAATTGGACTGGAAAGAGCATACGGAAGCATTAAGCAAAAAAAATAGTAATTCCACAGATGCACTGTATAAATTAGCCCCCATCTTAAATGTTGATGCGCTGCTAATCGCTTATCACGGCCTAGTGTCTTCTAACTTGAGATATGGACTGAAACTATGTATCCCGAGATCCAGGACAACTCTTATTCGTAGAAGTGTATTCTGTATGGCGCCAATTCTTCATAATAAGTTGCCAAAACATTGGAGGGAATTAACTGCTGAAAAATTAAGAAATAGATGAAAAAGCCTTCTGCTAGAGAAAGTCTATTACAGCACTGACGAATTTCTAACTGACAAATTAATTTGACACGTTGACATCATATACATTTTAATAATTGCTTTAACATTTTGATTTTTTTATTTGTATTATTTATTATGATAAGCTTATGACACTATTTGATTGTATTTTATTGTAACTTTTTAAAGTCAAAGTCAAAGTCAAAGTCAAAACGTTTATTTCAATTAGGCCATTAAACGGCACTTTTGAACGTCATCGTTTACAGTTCAGTAAAAATAATAGAATTACATTAATAAAGTGACTCTACTGTCCATTCGGAAAGGTAGATTCTTATGGAGAAGAACGGACAAGAAACTCCATAGTTACTCTTTTCAAATAATGATTTACAAAATTTGGTATACAAAAATTAATTTAATATTATGTGAGGACGATGCACCCAGAGTATGCTACTTATAAGAACAAAGTATCACCAGTAGAGGTAAACTTATTCATTTTCTAAAGAAATTTAGGTAAATGGTACTCACATATTTACAAACATTGGAACCATTAATTAAACAGTGTGTGAGTCAACAGAAAAATAGAAACACAAAAAAAGGAACAGTATATCTATAAAGTTAATACATAGATCAACCAGTTGGATTTTGTCTACACCCTTGATTGTCCTATGGAGCAGGACCAGCATGTTTCCAAGCATTCTTATCCTGAATGTAATCTTCTAATTTGTAATATGCTTGTTTACAAAGTGTACTTTTAACATAAGTTTTAAATTTTCCTTCATTTTGTTTTAATATGTCAGAAGGTATCTTATTGTAACATTTAACACAATACCCCATGAAAGAACTGTGGACTTTAGCTAATCTAAAAAATGGTTGATCTAATTTGTCTTTATTTCTAGTATTAAAATTATGTCTATCACTAATTTTACTAAAAAGATGACGATTTTTCCGCACATACATAATATTTTCATATATGAATTGGCAAGGGACTGTCATAATATTAATCTTTTTAAAAAGTTCCCTAAGAGAATCACGGCGACGCAGATTATAAACGGCTTTTAGTTTAACTATGGTCTAAATTGAATTGTTTATTGCTATATTTGCTGTGTGTAATGGACGTATTTAAAATCACTTGATGCTGTGTGGCGTCCGACATCTTTTATATGTACGCCGATCAGGCAAAACATGACTGTCTTCATTATAATTTGATGTAACATTTTGCATGCTATGTGTGTGTATACTCATGACGATTAAAAAATATTGGTCACTTTTCCGACATAATTTTGAATCTCGGAAGTAAATCAAAACCTAAAAGTTAAGTACCTACTTCCCATTGACCCAGAATCTTGAAATTTGGCAGGAGAATAGTTCTTACAGTACAAGCAAAGGTAAAGGTCTGAAAACTGGGAATTTGTTGTTTTATCACTAGAAAAAAAAAACATATTTAGCGATTACAAACTTATATTTTCAGTTGAAGAATAGTCTGTGACCTAAATTGATGCATGGAAGAACATTTTTTTATGAAAAAGTTATTTTTGTCCTACATTTGTGAAGATAGTATAATTACAACTGATTTAATAAATATTTAACTAACAATTTACACTAGAAATAAAAATAAAAACTCCCAACTAAATTAACCCTAAAATATGGCGTCGAAAATTCATCCGCATCGCTGTCGACTGGAAGTGTACCCAAAAGACTGTCGGCATTACCATGTTGTATGGCAATGCTTATTCTTTGACCAAGGTAAAAGCCAGCCCTTGGGTCACGCGAAGTGTCAACTAAGCGTCTTGAGAGATCTTTAAACAAAATATGCGCTGGCTTTTACCTTGGTCAAAGAATAAGCATTGCCTTCATCTAACTTGCGATATTTTTGTCACAGTAATGAGAGTGCTTTCATAATTTATAAACTTCCGTAGGTAATGTGTTTTCGGAAAAATCAAGACTCGATCGGAACACTGGGATCCCGAGTCACTCACAGTTGTTTTTTTAGATAAAACAAAAGTCAATACATTAGATAGCTACCTACTTAATTGAAATTGAGTCGTGTGCACGACGAAATCGCGTGTCTCTCACACGCAATTTCTTGGTGCACTTGACTCAATTATTAATTTCCCTAAAGTGAAGTGTAATCAATAACAAACTATAATATTTCGTGGTGGGCGGGGGAAACAGCAAACACTACTGGTATGACAAACCATATTAAATAAAGAAAAATTGTAATATGGTTTTTTGCCGCATAGTTGCCGACTAGTCGCCGACTATTAATATAGGTGGGTAGACGGCTTTTAAGAATAGTCGGCCACTAGTCTGTATCTACCTAATATTAGGATTGTAATATTACTAATTCTGCATTTTCGTAAGTTTAATATTCTACTTGTTAATTTTTGTAAAACAGCTTTACCTATTTGGAAAGTAGTTATTCGTTAAACTAATAGATGGCGTTGTCCGTGATAGAATAAGGGAGGCTTTTAATTATTTTTACCATTAACTTTTAACAGCCCTTTTCATAAAAAAAACACTTTTTAGACAAAAGATATTTTCAAATTCAGAATTTGAATTAGAATCTGCTAATCAGTACATAAACAAAGCATATGGTGAGATTTTTTCAGCAATTTTTTTTGCAGATTCTTCATTTAAATGTTCGAAAGAGAATTTGAATTTAAATTAAAAATTTGGCAAAAAGCAAGGTTATACAGCACAAATTAAGGAAATATTCCAAAAAATAAAAAAAAGTAGAAAATTAAAGGGTATCCCTATATATACATAGTTGATGCCTGCCACACATAAAAATGATACCAATTTTATTATGGCGGTATAATGTAAGTACGAAACCCTTGGCGCACGAGTTCGACTCTCACTTGACCGGTTTTTTTTGAATGGATAATCCTAATTATGATTACAATTCGACTTCGAAAAGCGTGTCTTGCTTGAGTCTAAAAGTTCTTGGGCCCGTGTTAGTTAAATTTAGAAAAAGTTTGTGGGCTGCGCGACACGTGATTTTCTGGACGAAGGTAAAAGGTACCTATCGGTGCAAATGAGTAAGTCGATTTTTGCACACTGGCGGCCATGTTTTAAACGATAACAGAACCTCAAACCAGAAAAAAGTGAGCATTATACCCGCACCGCGCGCGGCCCAAAGTCTAGTCAAAAACCTACCCTAAAATTACTTTTTGACTTTGAAATAAAAAGTGAAAATTATATCAAAATAATTCCGATAGTCTTTGTGTGATCGACGGTGTTAGAGAAAACTTTGCAAATGAATGGCACTATGTTGTAGAGGCAACGTTACACAGTTTAATCTATTAATGTACCGGGCCCATTAATTGATTGCAAACTAATTTGATGGAGCCTTTGTTTATGAACGCGGTCAAAACAAAACGGTTATCGTGGTGAGCAGTAATGTATCATTCAAGCGCAGATACCAGCGGTGTGATTAGAAATAATACCAAATATGTATTAAAAAAAAGGACCCAGAGAAATACTAATACTTTTTTTATTTGGGTTATTTCATATATTTTGCTGGATTCACTTTTTTTAAATATTATTTTCATATAATAATTACTAATGCTCATTTAGTCATCATTATAATCCAATTGAATATTCAAATCGAAAGTTCAGTGCCAACAAAACACATTTTCCGCCAGACAGTTTTTTATACGTCAAAATTCGAACCAACGCTGTAACAATTAAAGCAAGTACTCCAGCGTTTCGGCGAGCTCTCCATTGTATATCCACGGAGTCCCATAACGCACGTGTGTGTAATAAAATTCGTATCGTTATAGTTTTATTATGAACTCTGCTACTGAAGATGGTGATACGAAGGATACTGCTAAGGTATGGATAGATTTTTAATTTTTATAATTTGTGCATCACGGATATTTGATTTCTGTTTATTAAAAAAAAACATTTTATTTATATTTAAGTAATTGTGATACCGCGAGATTACAATCGTGACTAGAGTCACTATATTATTATTTTTTTTAATTTTTTTTTAAATTAAATAAATCGACTGCGACTGAGATTATTGAAAGCCCAAAAAGGAGTGTTTTTTTCATGGTTCATGCTTAAGGACAGTTTTATTTAGAAACATTACATATTGCGAAATTTAACGGTTCTAAATTTCCGCCCAAGTAACAAACATAATTTTTGGCTTCTTGCTACATTTGTTCGGGCTGTCGCTTATTTATTATTATTTTCTTCATTCCTTCTCCCTGAGGAATCACAATGGCGATTTGACAGCTTAAGCTACATAATATACAGTTATAATTGCCTGTGAAAATCAGCCGTTTGTTGTGAAAATATGTATTGAAAGTGGAAAAATTGGGCTAAAAAAATTCAAGTCAAAAAATTTGTATGGTTAATTAATTCACCTTTTTTTTTTTAAAGTGGGTACGTGTAATTGGCTTTCAGACTAATTTATTGTTCTTGTTCTGTTTATTTTGGCTATGTTGTTTAAATAAATACTTCTTTAGTTTTTAACTTGCATTGCAATTTGTGCCTTAAAAAAAAACTTTCCTACATTATTTTCCGTGCTTTTTTATGATCTGAAAGAAGTGTTGTAATATTTTCCGATTTTTGAAAGTGGAACTTGATTCCCGGTTTCTGGTACGAAATATTGACGACACCTCTTACCGTGTCCCCGAAAAATGGCAGACTCCGTAAGATTGTTATAAATCTTGATTCGATTAAAATTTCTCGATGTATTATGAAAAAATCGTTTTATATACAATTAATTCCATCCAAATTCAATAGTTTACAATTTAAAAAAAAAATGTTTATAATTTCACGCAATATTTTACAATCTAACGGCGTTCATTTTCCGGTGACATATATAGGTCAAATGTTGCGATTGGCTGTCAAGAAATCACTCAACCAATGACAGCAGTTTACTAGCGTTTGTCATTTTTTCACAATTATTTGAAATGAGAATTGTAGTTCAAAAACTGGGCATAATGCTGTTTACTATTATTGTAGACATACAGGAAGATGATACTTGTATCAAAAGTGCGACATCCCTAACAATCGCGCCTCAAGCAACAGTCGATCATAGCACACCATTT
Source organism: Mamestra configurata (assembly GCA_002192655.3). NCBI lineage: Eukaryota > Metazoa > Arthropoda > Insecta > Lepidoptera > Noctuidae > Mamestra > Mamestra configurata. Next base: position 112,548 of record NDFZ01005334.1, read on the forward strand.
ACAAATTATACATTTGCACATAGGTACCTTATGATAAATGATTATTGATAAATGATATATATATTTTGTAAGTAGGCTAAACGTAACACTTTTTCACACCAATCTTTAAGGGTAATTTTAAACTAGATGAGGCCGGTGTTTCCTAGCTGACGAACTGAGAAGAAACACCGAAATAAACTCAGAGGTCAAAGTCTCTTTTAAAGTCCATAAATCGTACTGGTCAAATCATATGAGAACCATGTCGGTTAATGTCTGAAGTGAAATGTCTTTTGAGGAAAGTACCACACAGATTTGAGTGGGCCTGTCCAGGCAGTGCAAGCATTTGTCAGTTATCGTGTAGCTGAAAAACCTTCTTCTTACAGGGTTCATTTAACCAGACACCTAAACCCACCATCGTATATTCTTTCACAATTTAGTTAAAATCCAGACCCATTGCGTCACATGTTGAACCACGCAATGCTTGCTTTCATTTTGACATTTCCACAATAATATGCTTTATATAATGTGGTTGAAATGTCAAAGTTTAAGGAAAACTTTTTGTATTACGCAATAAGGCTGCTGGGATCACAATAATAATGTATCGTGATGGAGTTAAACCTACATACTGTATAGGTAGTGGCCCGTCCCGGCTTCGCCCAGATGAATATTATTTTTTTAATTTTCTTTCATATGGACCTTTTCCTGTCAATAACAAACACAACAAAAAATGATTCAGCGAAATTGGTCCAGCCGAACACGCGTGATGCTGTGACCAAGGGAAATAGGGATTCATTAATATATATAGATAATTATGTATCATCAATAGTTTTCTAAATAAGATAATAATGTAGCTTTCTAATTGCGAAAGAATTTTTTGAGTGTTTTTGAGCCAAATCACAACAAACAATTAAATAAAGTACCAGTACTTCTGCCTAACCTTTCCGAGATTAAATGCCTGATGTTGCTTTATGGAAATATCGTGACCATGTCGTAGAATTGGCCATTTCATAATGTGGCCGACTATTTCATGAAATGGCCATAATATGAAGAATGTCTGATCACATCATGATATGATAACTTCAAACCTAACTTAGACGAACTAAACCAATCCGTGACGTGGTGCCCTAAGTTTCCTCAGACCTAACCTGAACTAACAAAAACATGAAATGGTATTTTTTCTTCAGCTGGCGCTATATTATTAGCTTTTTTATCGAAATAATTATCCGCCGCCATGATGCATCACGAAAACAAATTAATATCAACGCCTCGTTGGATAATGTATCTATTTTACGATATTATGATCACTAATGTTTGGCCATATCATGAAGTGTGCTGTATATATCGACCAACGCTGGTATTCATTGATCTGGCCAGACTATATCACGATGTGGGCAGCGGGTATTTTTCATGAACTACCTTACCATTACCTTTTCATGAACTACAACCATTTCATGAAATTGTCGGCCATATCATGAAATGGCCAATTCTACGATATGGGCACGATAGATATATCTTATTGATGTGAAACATCTATAGCCGCGGGTCAAACCGATTGTTGGCGTGGCGACGCATGCTGTGGGGACGCGTCGCCACAATATATATATATATGTATTTTGTGTCCTATTTAGTTCCTGTTGTAATCTGTTCTTATATGCATATTACTTTTACAAAATAATTTCGATGTTTCACATCTGCCAGGCGTCCCGTGACGGCTCACAATTTTTATGTTTTGCTGTGCGCCTCCCAATTAAATGCTGTGCGATATCTTAAGGCATTATTGAAATATAGATAATTATAAGCTTCTATTTATTTGAAAAGAGTAACTATGGAGTTTCTTGTCCGTTCTTCTCCATAAGAATCTACGTTTTGCGAATGGACAAATAGAGTCACTTATATTTTAATTTTAAACTGTAAATTTGACGTTCAAAAGTGCCTTTTAATGGTCTAGTTGAAATAAATGAATTGACTTTGACTTTGACTCTAGTCAACGGTTAACCAATATCAACGTACTATATAATTAACTAGATTAATTTTCAAATTCTATAATCTTTTATTCTGTCAAAATCTCACCATGTTAACGTTGGTGACCATGAAGTAAAACATAGTTCAATTCTGAAACAAAACGGGTGTTGAAGTTCATGGAGTACTTACTAAATCCGCGTGGACGATGTCGCGGGCGAAGTGCTATTAAATAAATATAATTATAATACAGAAATAACCCCTTCTTTATTACGTACCTACCTATTGACTCACGTACTCGTAAATATTACGGCGCTGTTTGGTAATTATATTGTCACAAAGGCTCACCTTAATTGCAAACCTATTCATTTGATTGGTGGTTCAAAAGAGAACTTCCCAGTAAGGGAAGTTTCTTGAATAAATATTTTAATGCAAGTATTTTTTTTTTTTTGTTTTAAAATCTAATTTAATTTATTATATTCACAACTATGATATGTACAAGTAACAACTAAATACTTAAACAACTATGCTAATAATCGCGAAATGATATACTTACAAACTCGTTTAAATACAAAATAAATCATTGGGCAACAAAAAATCAGCCAAATCGCTGTCAATGGCAAAAGTGCCCAGAACACTGGCAGCATTGCCGCGTTGAATGGCAATGCTGATTCTTTGGCGGAAGAAAAGCCTCCTCCATGTGAATGTCAGATATCATCTCAAAGGGACATAATCCCGAGATAACCCTATGTGCTATTCCAGACTACAATCTATCTCTGTGCCAAATTTCATCTAGATCCGTTCAGCCGTTCCAGCGAAATCGAATAACAAACATACAACCAGCCATCGAGTCTTTTGCATTTATGATAGAAGTAAGATTGGTTATTTCAAGGAGCAAAGCTGCAGACTGCATTTTGTTCTAGTCAATGAAATCAGTAAATAAGTATCTAAACTTGATTTAACATCAATCCAAACTCTTTTCAAAATATAAACAACTAGGTTTTGCCTGTGACTTCGTACGGGCTATATTCCGTTGGGTCGGCTTCTAGTCAAACCGGATTCAGCTGAATACCAGTATTTTACGTGGAGCGGCTGCCTACCAGACCTCCACAACCCATTAACTGGGTAACACGGTACTCCTTATCAAGACTGGTGTCAGATTATCTGGCTTCTGACTATCCGTAACGACTGCCAAAGATCTACAAATGGCAGCCGGGACCAACGGCTTAACGTGCTTTCCGAGGCACGGAGAAGTCTCGGTATGTTAAGATGGTCACCCATCCACAGACCAACCTCGGCAAGCGTTGCTTAACCTTAAAGATCGACCCGTTCGGCTGTTTTTATTTAGCCACGAGCTCCTCATGAATGTAGCTATCATAATACAAAATAATTATCCAAATCCGACTGGTAGTTCCAGAGATTAGCGCGTTCAAACAAACTAACTCTTCAGCTCTATTATATTAGTATATAAAACTATAGATAAGGTACCTGCTGCTATTTTAATTCTGAAATCCATAAAAATCTAGGTAAGAATATTTATATCTTTTGATGTGATTTCAACAATTTTATAAATAAATATTTTGGAATACTTATTAATCGACATACGGTACTAGTTCTTCTGTAAAACTCAATCATTCGAAAATATATTTTCGTTTTTAATCGGAAATACCAATTTACTCAATAACTTCAAATAGGTCAAGCACTACTTTATCCGTATCGGAAATAAAGTTACGAAATAACTATGTAGATATAATAATATGTTAATTGAATATACGTTTAACGTGCTTTTTTATTAAGACCTAATTTTTCCGGTCCAGTGTAAATGCCAAATGTTTCATATATAATGAAACTTTAGAACTAATTCGGAGTTAAAGAATAATTCTGGATTGCGAAATTTCGCTTTAGCATAATTTTTGTTCGCATAACTGGACAAAAGAAAGGGAACAGATTTTTTCCTGCAATATCCATCATCATGTTATGTCACTTTAGTTACGTGAAACCCTTTTTTTAGGGTTCCGTAGTAAACAAAGAACCATTTAGTTTCGCCATCTCCGTCCGCCAGTCTGTCCGCGTTGTAGCTCAGAGACGCTTAACACTAGAAAGATGGAATTTGATATGGGTATACAATACATGTCATATTAATCAGGCCGACAAAGTGAAAACTTAATTCTTGAAAAAACATTTTTTTTAGCTTACCCCCCCATACACGTAAAAAGGCGATGTTTTTTTTTTATCGTCTATTTCACGGTGTGTTGTGTCATTTGATTTAAAAGTAGTAGTTAGTTAGTTAGTTCGTTTAAAAATATTGAAGGTGTGCAAAAGCCATTTATCCCTCCAAGGATCTTTTAAAGTGCTAATTTTTGTTTGGTTTTTGGAGACGTGAAAAAATTCATGGTAATAGCATATAATAATTTAAAAGGAAAACTATCACCGCTAAGTGGACTTTACAAGTAAACGAGTAATAGTCGATCAACTTATAAAATGTATCTGATTAGGTAAAAGTTTTGGAATAACCCCATTGACTTAATACCAAGTGCATTAGTAACGTTGTAATGTAATAATAGTAAAGTAAATTTTACTATTTTCTGGCATGGTTTATAAGACGGGTAACTACGAATTCCTATACACTTTGCGTGTTCCGACACGCACTTGGCCGATTTTTCTTAGAATTTTGCTGTGTCATAACCTGTAGCTCTCATCATCTTGTTCATACGTCAATTTCATTAACTTTCCCGCGATTTTCTAAATCAAATTCCACGCTCCGCTTGTCCCACCTCATCTATTCCAACGTACACAATTTGATTAGATTACACAGACGGCCATGCGTCCGAATTCATTACTTCAAATAAATCGATCCGCCATTTTGGTCGTGCTATTATTTGTATTAGGGCTTGTACAACAAAAGAGTTATGGCAACTAATCGCTGTTTGCATTGTCTAGCAATAAGACTAGAAGGAAGGTGGGTCTATAAAGATGGTCCGACATGTAATTATGTCAGAACATTTTGGATGAGTGGGTTATGAGGTAAAATTAATTCATAATGGTCCAATGACCTGGTGAAGGTCACGGAAGTCCGTTGGGAACGTTGGGGGAGGGGTTTGTCCAGAGGCGGCCGTCGTCGTTCGATTGAAATCTGGTAACTTGGAACTTAGTTGTAGTCTGGAATAGCAGACTTTTTTCAAGGTCAAAGTCAAAGCATTTATTTCAAATAAACGATTAACAGGTACTTTTGAATTGTCAAAGTCAGTCCGTCAAAAACATGAAGCTATTTGCACGTTCGAAAGCGTAGATCTCTAAGGAGAAGAACGTGCAAGAAACTCCACGGACACTCTTTTAAATCATTTTATGTTTACAAAAATCCTGGTTACATTAACCTTGTTGCTTCTATATATGAGAACAATGTAAAGAAAGAAAAATCAATTTTATAGTGTCAAATATTAAAATGAGCCAGTGGCAACAAAGGGATGACCAGTCTCCACTGACTGCGCCCGTTCACGAACATGACGCGTGCATCAGCACCATTCAGCTCAACCTTTTTGAAGGGAACTGAATGATCCGATATCCCCGGAGTATGTTTCCTTCATGCGGGCGAAGCGAGTAAAGAAACCGCCACCCTATTTGTTTTTCATATTGCATAATATGAAAAACGAAGCGGGTGGCGTTTTCTTTGCAGGTGTTAGTTATGTAATCGAAGGCCGACTTCGAAATATTAAATAATAAAAAAAAAAAACATTCTTCTTTCAAGTATTTTAAACGATGTCTGTCAGTTTGAGTACTTTTGCAGTCTACCCAAATGTCCTTTCTTTGGCATTGTTCGTCGGGTCCTGGAGCTCCTCAATGTTTCTAAGTTGAACTACTCAACTACTGACCAAGGCTTGTACTGACTGGACAGGTCCACTCAAATCTGTGTGGTTATTTCCTTAAAATACCATTGTAGACACTGATCTGCATGGTTCTCATTTAACGTATTGTGAATTTGAGGGCCATGTAGATCGCTATATTAGGGTTTCATTTTAGTTAGTCTGGCTGTTTGAGTTATTTATGCGGTCTACTTAACTGTCCTTACGTTGTTAGTGTTCGTCAAAACGTTGAGCTCCTTTACCTCCGTTCAGTCATTAACCTACATGGTTCTCATATGATTTGACCAGCAGCCCTACTATGACGTGCTAATGCCATCCAATTCCGATGATGTAAACGGGATAGTGTTATTCGCTATGTATAGCCCCGTCTCTCTCTTGAGCGGAATCATGACCGTTTTAAGACTTCATGGTGGGGCCTCGTACGGACTGTATGGACTTTAAAAGAGACGACCTCTGAGTTTGTTTCGATGTTTCTTGTCAGGGCAGTCAGCTAGGAAAAACCGGGCTCATCTAGCTTAAAATACCAAAAAAAAAATGACGTGTAAAATTGTTATATTTAACCTACTTGCAAAATACATAAATGTCATTTAAGTATTATTGCTTTAAAAGTCTTTTTCCTAATTTGAAAGATAAACACCTTTATTTTTTGAGAAGTGTGTAGGACGATGCTCGGATAAGAAACTCGAATAAAATCAATTCGACGATGTTTCAGCTATCCGGAAAAACACCACCACTGTAGTACTTTCATACAATTTACCTAATTAATTAAATTACCGAGTAATACCAATGAAGGACTTTGTAAAACATAGGGGGCACTTCCCTAACGAGTATCAAATGACAATGCTCGTGATGATTTATCATCCCTGCAATTTGTGAGGTGCATCACAATCACTGTACCTGCCATTATGTAACTGGCCAAGGTTTCCCGTGCAATTCATGATTATGATGATGTCGATTAATGTGTTTACTGCAGTGCACAGTTCTCGTTACCATAATGTAGGGAAACAAGTATTATATTAATCGAATGAGAGATACTGTCAAAGGTTTTGGTGGTGAACGCCTTTCGCAATGTCTAATATTTAAGGGTGACGTTGGTTAAAAAAAAGACGTTTTTCAAAAAAATCTGAATGACTTGTTAATAAATTGAATTTTGTAATGTTTTGAATAATTTAATGTAATTTAATGAATATTGACATAGGTAGGTACCTAATGACCTCATTCTCTCAATTTAAACGATTTTATTTTCATTTTAAGTATATTATGAATGCACTATGCCGACTAGTGTTATAACTGTAAACCATTTAATTAAATTTTTAATGTAGTTCACAATTTCACAAATTTTTGCATGCCTAATGTAAGGTAGATTGTACAAGGCTCACCCATCTTACAGTAACACCTTATTTTAAGTACCTGCAATCATAGCAAATAAACACTACTTTACTTTACTTTACTTTACAAAAACTACCAAAAAGTTCCAAACAAATGACTTTTCAAGCAGTCAGCTACAGTTGGTGACACTTACTTTTTTTCAATCACAGATTTCATGTCACCGGCTACCATCAGACTGCATGAAAAGTTTTTTTTTTGGATTTTAGTCGTATTTTGTGATCGATTTTTGTTTTCATATTTTTCCTTAACCCCTCGCACGACGGCGTTCGCGAGCCGCGATGTGGGACTTACGTCGCAGCGCAATCGGTTACCAGTGCGTCTTAAATGCTTTGGGATCTTCCCCGATAAAAACGTTTGCTTAATGTATATCAGCTACCCAAGATCACCCTTAAATATGACCACGCACTGCTGGGACACCTTGCATAGCAACATTACATCTTCATGCAAAAAGCTGCTCAGTGAAATTAGGTAGGCGTGTAATCTTTAATGAACACTCATCTGCCGAGCCTTTTCCGAGGCACGGAGGAGTCTCAGTATGTTAAGATGGACACTCGTGCACTGACCAGCCTCGACAAGCGTAGCTTTACCTTGAATTAATAACCGCTAAACTGTATATTTGTATGTGATGGTGATCATTGTGAATATGTAGTTAAAGAAGTTTTCAGTCAATGCTCTCATAAGAAACATTAGAGGCTTGGGTTTCTAACTCCTGGCACGATGTCTAGGTCAACACAATATTTTTTTTTAGTTATGCCTAATAAAACTAGGTGTATTTTTACCCGCTAAGCTGGTGTTTAGTAGTGAGTGATCATATTTAATGGTGACGTTCCGTATATTATAATGTGTTAAAAATATATGAAAACAAAAACACGTGACTTTAAAAAACAAAAACTAGCAGCCGGTGGCATCCTATCTGTGATTGAACGAAAATAAACATCACATAATGCATTCAGACAGCTTGAAAATTGTACCTTAACTTTTAGTCGTTATTTGCGATCGGGTTTTGAAAATAGTATTTTTATTTTATTTTGATATTTTTCTCCTTGTAGGTATTTTAGATACAGAACACCATCCTTAAATATCTATGACCGCCCACTTCTGGACTACCCTTCATGTAATCATTATTTTTGCCAATGTAGTTACTTAAATCATTACAATCATGTAGACAAGCCTTAATTAAGTGCGAATAGAAATTGTAGGTTTAAGTATTTAATGCCTAACAAAATGTCTGTATTACTATACAGATATTTTGTTAGGCATTAAATACTTAAACCTAAAACCTTAAACCTAAAAATGTTGCTTAGCAAAACAGCATCTTTAAGCAAAATTTTAATAAAGGTATATAATGTTTTAAAACCGCTAAGCATCATTCGGATAAAGAAAACACTCTGCAGGGTTAGGTATTTGTCGCCTATCATATCTTTATACAACATTTTGGATAATGAAACGGGGTGGTAGTATAAAATCTTGAAAACCGCTTTGCTGATATGCTTGCATTTCTCTGTGGAAAGCGTTCCCCAACGAAATGAGGATGGCCACCAGCCTATTCACCTTATCTAACTGGTTTAAAGATCTGTCAAGACGCTTAGTTGACACTTCGCGTTACCCAAGGGCTGGCTTTTACCTTGGACAAAGTATATGATGGCAGCATTGCCACGTTGTATGGCAATCTATATAACGTGGCAATGCTGCTAGCTTTTTGGGTACATTACCAGTGGCCAGCGATGCGGAGGAATATTTCGACGCCATATTTTAGACTATTTTTAGTTAGTTATTTTTTTTATTTAAGTGTATATAGTAATAGGTAGTTGAACATAAATCGATAGTAGGTAAATATCTAGGGCATTCACCGTCAAAGTTACAGTTCGGGAACACGTTCGTAACAAGTTGGCAGTTGTATCGCGCTAATGTTTTCCAACTATCTAATTTGATTGTACTAACTGTTTGAGTGTATTTAATTTGTTAATAAGACTATTTAATTTATATTGCAAAAATAGTAAGTAATATATAGTATATTTTATTTGACTCTTTGTATTGAAATAAATCTCAAACGCATTTTATTTTCTATATTGCACCTACCACTATTTGCATCACCCAAAGGTTGACCGAGTTGACACACTTGTTGAATAGTTCTTTGGAAGATAATGTCTATGGCATAAAGTCTGCCTCTGGACATAATTATATGTGCGTGGAATGGATATAAATACCAAATTATGCCCAGAGTACTAGTTTCATTATGATCGTTTATTTATTTATTTATTTAGGGACAACAAACAGCAGTGTAATAACAAGTAAACATAGGTTAAAACTTAACAATAGACGTAACAAATACACTTCTCACAACGTTATCCACATATTACTTAACAGATCTACTAGTTGTTAGAAAGAACGATACAAAAAAAAACGAAATAAAAGTAAACACAAATTTATTATTAGGGTACCTGATCACTTAAAACAGTAATATTTTTTTTTTTTTAAGTTGAAAAAGTCAAAAGTCAAAAGTCAAAACGTTTATTTCAATTAGGCCATTAAACGGCACTTTTGAACGTCATCGTTTACAGTTCAGTAAAATAATAATGTTACATTAATAAAGTGACTACTGTCCATTCGGAAAGGTAGATTCTTATGGAGAAGAACGGACAAGAAACTCCATAGTAACTCTTTTCAAATAATGATTTTACAAAATTTTATATACAAAAATTAATTCAATATAATGTGAGGACGATGCACCCAGAGTATGCTACTTATAAGAACAAAGTATCACCAGCAGAGGTAAACTTATTAATTTCCTAGGTAAATGGTAATGGTATGGTGGTTAAATATAGCCTTGCTGAGAAATATAATATCAGTTGAGCCGAACTGCCTATTATAGGTGTCAACTAATCGATGCAGCGGGGAGCGTACGCCTCGTTGGTTCTACAAAAAGTAGTTGCAAACAAAGGCCTCGAGCGGCCTTCTCGACAATGCACGATAGCACGAACTGTTCACTAAATCAGTACAGTCGACTTTATTATGACTTATACTAAATAGGGTGCATCTCAAGTAGGGTGCGTCTGGATTTATAAAAACAAGTATTAATTCAATATTCTCAGGAGAAGTTGTCGGTTCAAGTATAACTATAATATAATAATAATTACAATAATATCTTGGGACAACTCACACACGGTCATCTGATCCCAAACTAGGCATAGCCTGTGCTATGGCAAACAGACAACTGATAAACATACTTATATATTTCTAAATACATAAATATTATAGACAAATTACACCCAGACACAGAACAAATGATCATGCTCATCACACAAAGATTTGTCCTGGGTGGGAATCGAACCCACGACCTCCGGTTTAGCAGTCAGGGTCACTAACCACTCGACCAACAGGCCAGTCAAACTATATCAACGCCTTATCAGTTATACAAATCATTATTACATTATTCAGCGTATAAGTGGTTCTTAAATGAAACTTTGTAATTGTATTTGTAATTGCTGGTATTCTGCTTTGCCTTATGGTGGCTGAGCGAAGGTCCTAGGTTAGCTTCTCACGTCAAGCAACGTCAGTAATGCAATGGCAATAGTCTCGCTTCCTGGATTTTGTGTCGCTGGCGAAATGTGTTTTTGCAACATTATTAATCTAACAATACAAGCCCGATATTATACGTTAACATTTTTTTTAAATGTAACTATCAAAAATGTCTTTATTGCAGCCATCCTCTTCAGGATATTCGAGGCTGAAGGCGAGATCTCCCGACCTTCGCTCGCCTCGTGTACTGCCTCCCATCCAAGGACTTACCGCCAGCTTTTTAGGTAAACTTAAGTGATTTTCTACATAAAAAAGATTATTCATACCTATTAGACATACCTATTATCTCAGAGGATTGACAAAGATTAAAGAACGAAATACCTATTTTCTGTCACAGAACCGATATCCATACAAAGTTATAAACCTAAACTGAAATTCACACCTCCACCACTATCCTATGGACTTGGACACCCACGATATGGAGAGGGGAGGGTTATGTCGAACTCCTTGGGACTTAAATCCTTCAGTTCCTACTGCTACTTTGCGTCAGGGGTCCGGGATACAAGAACGTTCACCCTCGACCGATCATATTTCGATATCTGCCTACAGCCTGCAATCTTTTCCTCGACTTAGACCTCTCCATTCATCTCGATTTTCGACACTCACATCCAGTTACTATCACTCAGAACCAACCACCCTGCGAATATCGTCAACTGAGTGAGTTACCAAGACGAATAGCAATAGGGTATTATTCCGTCAGATAGATTTCCAAAACAATTTGGACACGTTTTTTTAAAATAAAATACGTGAAAGAAAAAAAAAACATGTCCAATTTTTTTTGTACCCTATTTTCATCCATTAAGATGGGTACTGACCGATGTTACGGGCCCTAATGTAACATTCGTAGCGAGCACGTTATGTTACGCCGAGTCCTCAAATTCGTGTAAAACAAAACACAAATGCATCATGTTCGTGATCATTTCCACGTGCTGACTGCACGAATGCTCGCTTTGTAGCATGTTACATTACGCCCCGTAACACCAGTCAGTACCCAACCTTAGGTGGAATACGGGCCAGTCGATTTGACACGGTGCCACTTTAGTCCTTTTTTTTTTTTAAGGATGGGTAATCATCAAATGACTTCTTCCGCTCTGGGTGGAACGGAAGGGCGTGTCAGACTCTTACTGACTAAAACACATCCGTGTTCCTTCTAAAGCCCTTTGCGTTCCAGGGCCGCGGTGACTCTTTCGAACAAATTCCGCAACCCTGGCAGATTTTAGTCGTCTTACTACCTCTGTGCGCGATTTTTTAATAATTCATTTAGATAATAGGTACAGACGCCAGCACATCCAACTACCCGAAACTTTCAAAATTTTCCCAATCAACCTTGAACCTAGTGCCTTAGGGATAAAGTTGAAAATCTATTAAAGAAATTTGAGAGATTGTTGTAGCTTGATGTGCTGGCGTCTGTACAATAAAAATAAATAATGTATTAGAATTATCTAACACCCTGTTAACAATATTTACGTATCAAAACAATGTCACCGCTCCATTCAGCGCCATTCTCGGACTGCGCTCGCTACAGGATGTTTCAAACTACGTCATGCGTCATGATAATGAATAATATTTTCATGTTTTCATCATTCAAATGTTCATAAATATAATTATATATATATTTTTTTTAAATATGTGTGGTAGTCATTGGATGGATAGCTGAAGTGGGCTGCCATTGTAAGACGACTAAAATGGCACTGTGTATAAAAATCCCATCGTCAGCATCCATTGGAATGACAATCTAATCTTTCATGGTTAATTTTTTTCTAGAATCGACCTACTGGTGATAAATCAGAACCTGTTACATGGTGACAAGTATAGGTTCGGTCGATGGGGCGACGTCCAGAAGTAGTTCGTCGACGTCTTCCTGCTGAAATGATGATTAACTGTCTTCCGATTTTGTGAACTAAACTGCGGGGCGATTCTGTAAACATCTCTTAGCTTAAGTGAACATGAGGTGAACTGGCATTCCATCTTGTTTGTATGGATTGACAGCTCACTTCATGAGATGTCGACAGAATAGACCGTCTGGTCATTATAGTCACCTTGACTTCATTGCACCATTACCTGCCTTTCGAATGATTCTGGTTGAGCATCTGAGGTCCTCTAAAATATGGACAGTTAATATATTTGAAATGTTTCTTTTTTTTTTAACAGGACACAACTTGTCCATCTACCAGAGTCCTAAAGAAGGAAGAAGCTGGTCGCGGTTCCACACCGAATGTCATCAGAAACACCCCATCTACATGGACTGGTCTGCAGTGAAGACTGAGAAGAAAGCCCCAGGTTGGTGTACCTAGATAAGACAGGGATATAGGATGGAACTTTGTTTCTGGAAAAATACATCATGGTGAAAATACACCATTTTTCTCCTGGGGTCGATTTTTTTGCGTTCACAATGAAAAATAACACACTTACAACAAGCTTTTGCTACCCAACGCGGAAAAAATTGTAAATAATGATTGGAGGCATTGTACGAATACAATGCCTCCAATCATTATTAACAATTTAGTTTTAAGGATCGATAACTTTCTTTTCCATAAAGGAATTTATTTGACTCCATGATAAAAATTATGCTTTTTCAATAAGCTTTCAGAATATATAGCTCATATAATTTACCGACGCTACTTCGACTGATTACCCCCGATCTTCTTTGTCTATTTTCTCGATCACTTTATCCAAAGAATCAAATGACTCGTTAAGAGAAATATTTTCCTACTTCATTATTCAGACGAAAATGCAAAATAAAACACATATTAAATAAAATGAATTCAATTAACATTTTTTTTAGTAAACAATATTCAGATTGCAATATCCGTAGCATATGGAAATTACAATATGTTTTAATTTTCAAACTTGCGATTTTATCGGTTTTATATATAATAATAATAATAATAATTTACTTCAGAACAAAATTCCATATAAAAATTATTAGTAAGACCTAAAAACTATGTTAGTACCTAAAACTACTTAGTAACCATCCTTACATTAAATCGGACAACATCAGAAAAATGCACCCTATTCCAGTACCGCACAATAGGGCACTCCACCTTTTCTGGTATAGGGTTTAGAAGGCCATTGAGGCTGCCCCCCCGCCCACGACACATCAGGGAGTACGTTATATACGTTACATATAAATTTTTCTCCAATTGAAGTCATTAAATTTGTATCAATTACTCTACCTACATGAAATTTCATAATTATTGGAAATTCAATAAAAAAACTGAATCCAATGATTATAGTTTTGTTATGAGAAGTTTTATGAAATATATTATTCAATTCGAAAAATATGTCAACAGAAAAGGATTCGATCAATTTTGTAACCACTAATCTGGATTTCGTCAGTTTACAATTTATCTGGTTATTATGAAATTCTGTGAATATTAGAAACTGAATCCGATGATGATAGTATTCAGGCAACAACTAAAAAAAAATACAGTTAATAAATTAATCCGTATGAAATACTCTGTAGGTAACTTTTTTCCGTTTTAATCACCACTGGTTAATAATATATATTTTTTTATATTTATTTTTTTAACAAGTTTGTTATTTTTCATTTATTTCTCAAGTGTAATGAATTTAATTAATTTTGATAGTTGAATTTCTTTGACATCTTTGTACTTATTTGTCATAATAATTTTACAAATTTTTATTCAATTTCTTATATTTAAAAAGTGTAAATTGTTAGCATATAAGCGTTTTGGTTTTGTGAACTGTAAGCTGCAGCGTACTGTGTTATTTGAATAAATAAATGTTAGAAAATTACTCCAATATTGAGCCGAAGTTGATTTGCAATTTTATAATATTTCTTAATTATTGAATATTGCAGGGAATATTCAGCAGAACAAGGCCAGATCTATGACGTCCTTCAAAGGTTGGTTTATTGTTTAACTAAAAAAAAAATATTTATTTATTTATTAAGTATATACTTCATTGTACACCTCATAATAAGAACAGGACAATCAAATATAAAATAATTGTACAATGGGCGGTCTTATCGCACAATGCAATCTCTTCCCAGACAACCTTTGGATGGATTGAACGAAGGGAGATAGATTTAGGGCTGTCAGTGTACAAACGTGTGTGTTTTGTGTTTTTAATTATTGATAGATGAGTCTATCAATACGTTTGGCCAGTATCTCACGATAAGTGATGATGAGGTCGACGATGGAGCACGGCTGCCTAGAAGTAATCACACTTATAATAATCACACTAATATTATAAAGGCGAAAGTTTGTGAGTGTCTGTGTATGTTTGTTACTTCTTCATGCGCAAACGGCTGGACCAATTTTGATCAAATTTGGTATGCTATAGACACCATGGATTAACACATAGGCTACTTTTTTCCGGGAGTAAGTTCCCTTCGGATAATTTACGACATTCACGCGGAGCATCTGATTAGCCGCGGGTAACACCGCGAGGCCCAGCTAGTATGTTTATAAGAATCAATACTAATTTTGTCAGCACGGTTGGCGCAGTGATTGAGCGATTGACCGCTGCGCTGCGTGTCACGGGTTCGATTCCCGCACGGAACAATTATTTGTATGGCCTACAGATAGTTGTTCCGGGTCTGGCTGTTTGTGTATGTGACTTTGTATGTTTGTAAACGCACCCACGATACAGGAGAAATTCTTAGTGTGGGGCAAGGTTTTATATAAAAAAAAAAAAAAAAAAAAAAAAAAAATAGGCACCTAGTACCAGTTTTTTAAGGCAGACTACGACTTGTCGATGCCGTAATAATCAAAACCTTGGTATCTCCTAGTATTTTTTTATTCTCTATTTTATGTCCCATTGCCTGGGAAAAGACCTAACCTTTTTCTTTCAATACGTCTCTGTCCTAAGCGTTCTCTGGGGAATATTGGCCAGTAAACGTTATCAGATCGTCACACCACTTTCGCCGTGGTCGACCTTGATGGCAACGTCTACCCTCTAGCGTCTGGTAAGTGACGATGTTTGCCCATCTCTCCGGGCGCATCCGTGCAACGTGGCCAGGTCCCCACTTCAGCCTAGCTGCTATATCTCCAATATTCGTTACTAGAGTTATGGAGCGCGAACCTTGTTACCATTATTAAATTCGCGGCATTTTATTAATGATTCTGCCAACTGAATGATATTTGCTGAAAACAGATGCTGAGGAACAAGAAGTGGCCGGCTACTTGGAGAAAAACAAGGACTTCCTGGACGCCTACGTGTTTGAGCGAGTACCTGTCGAGGTACTGGAGAAGTGGCTGCTAAGAAAAACCAAGAGGAACTATGTAAATAGTTGAATATTAATCCTAAAGTAAAGTAAATTATTGCAAAAGTGAGTTTGTATGTTTGTGTTGCTCTCACTCCTAAATCGCTGAACGAAATTCGATGAATTATGGTACAGAGATAGATGGGACCCTGGAGACGGTTATAGGCGTATTTGCGGTAATCTACGTCGTGTAAAAGAATAAACGCAATACCTGAAAAGAGGTCATTGTACTCATCATTATAAACAAGTTTTTTACGGGTAAACATACGCCCGAAAGTCTGAGTACCAGCTTACTAGGTAGTACTTAACGGGGGTGAGGCAGTCGCACCTTTTCATTTTATTTTCATTGTTTTGGGTGAACAAAAATCATGGAACTCGCGTCGTCGTCACCGATCGCTTTGGGTGAACAAAAATCATGGAACTCGCGTCATCGTCACCGAACGCTTTAGCTTTCGCTTAGTTTTCACTTCTATTGGCAGTCCCCAAAGACTGCCAAGCATGTTTTTTTTTAACTGTGTTAGGAAAACCTACAGCTTTTACAGCATTATAATGCTGTCCTCCGGGTGCGACTCGCTTTTATTAAATATGAATTTCGTCAGTTATGTTCCACAGGAGTCTGCAATAGACAGAAATTGCGTCGAAAAGTAGAAGGAGTTTAGCCGTTAGCAATTCTAAATAAAAAAGCCAAGTCTGCAATTGTTCAGAATAGAAGCGGATCCCATACTAGTTAGGAATACGCTGACGATGATGGCTTGGTTCATCAGTTTGAACTGGTGCTCAGGTACAATGGGCTAAGACTTGGCCTGAAAATTCAATCGACTTGGCCATTACTTAGCCGCTAAGTAATGGCCAAGTCGATTGAACTTCATGGTTTTGTAATTTTGTTTCAGGTTGCTCCTTCAATATCTTACCATAAGCACAGACCAATTATGAGTTACAGGAAGACAGAAGAGTCTTGCAAAAAGGACATTTTTACGGTAAACAGTTGCAAATTATTTGAGAAGATATTTTTGTGTCTACTTAGTCTTTTTAGGAGTACTTATTGTTATAATTATAACACACTGTTTATTGATTTCTTATTTATTTGCCAGTAAACCGTAAGAGTAAATTTATAAAAAGTGTGAAATTCTCTTATTTCGAATATTTACAAGCACTCATTCGGTATATCTAAAGGTAGGTATTGACCGATGTTACGGGCCGTACGGGCCCGAGCCCGTGCATGCATGTGGATTTGAGCATATTACAAAACGCCGTGTCCTAAATTCGGAGTAATATCCGCACACGAACACGCGCGTGTTCGTGCTCAACCACAAGAAGAAAGGGTAAACCTCTAATTGTGATTTTTCCTCCAGGATCTGCTCCGAGCTCTTAAGGATGACCCCAACGAGCACTCTGTCATCATGGAGCTGGCCGGCTACATCACCAGCTCGGTGGGGGTGGACGCCCATCGAGTCTTCAAGCTGTATCCCGATCATCCCAGCTTCGTCCAGTTCTTCGTGATTGAGGTCAAGGTTTGAAGTCTATGCTCCTAGTATTTCAACTTATGTCAGTGAATTGAGGTTTTCAATTTTCTCCTCATCATCGTCCTGTCCTTATACAATTTTTTCTTCTTCTTCCACACACCGCCTTGCTTCCTGATTCACCTTTTTTTTCGCCATATTATTTTTCTCATTAATTGTTCAACGAATCAGTGGTCTTCATCTACTCTTTTTTATAACTATCCAAATTTAGACTCGAAAACTCTGTCAGCACTTTGTAATATTCTGTCATTAAAATTACGTTATATAGAAGATGACGCTATTTGTTGGATTAAAAGTAATAATAAAAAATAATTATAATATCTTGGGACAACTCACACACGGTCATCCGATCCCAAACTAGGCAGAGCCTGTGCTATGGGAACCAGACAACTGATAAACATACTTATATATTTCTAAAAGTGTTGTTTTATTTGAGAATTAAGTCCTTTGGGATAATTTTCTCGCGTGGCAGAAGCTAGAGAATATTTATATTCTTGTATCTATTTGAAAAAAATATCTGAGTGTGTTGGCAAAATCGAAAATTATCGTTTTTAGGGATTCGTTCTCTTCTAATTTCACCCTCGTTTGTGTTTCAGTCATCTCAAGTGACCAGGAGTTTGGTTCGAGCTCACGCCGACCAAGTGCAGCAGGTACTGGAAGTGGCTAAAACCGGAGCCTGTCGACGCCTGTCTAGAGCTGATGATGCAGCTAGGTTCCCAGAGACACCTGTAGAACTCTTCAGTGCTTTGGAAAAGAACGTGGTAAGGTCCTCAAAAGTTGCTGACCGATTTTTAAACGCGTTAAACATTATGAAGACGAGCAAAATCAACCAATTTGTCTTGGCTTTTCCCGACTACGTTACTACGTTGGGTACATGAACTGATCTGTTAGCATTTGGAAACATTGTTGGACCGGCTAAAGATTGTAAGAACGCAATATTTTCATTGAATAGACTCAATTTATTATGCATTGTATAATTTCATGCATTAACGGCACATGTGTCAGTACTGTGTATAGTGTACCTTGAACATAAATTATAACTATCAGTTTTGGGTGTTTTTGATTTGAATTTACTCTGGCGGTTGGGAGTGTCATGCTCACTCAAAAGTCTGGCTGATGGTGGTGCATGCTTGGATCATTTGGCTCCCTTTAAAATGGTTTAGCCGAATGATGCTAGCGCAAGCGTCATGTTCGTGAACGGGCGCCGTCAGCTGGGACTGGCATTTCTCAGCTACCACGGTTTATTTTAATTGTTTCTTTGAATTTGTCTTTTCACTCCGGACGCTTTTATCCTCCACGTCTTTTACTTTGTTCTCTCAAATATTATCCATAGAAATCTACGCTTTGGAACGTGCAAATAGCTTTATCTTTTTGACCGACCGACCGTGACAATTCAAAATTGCCAGTAAATAGTCGAATTGAAATAAATGCTTTGAGTCTTGAGTCATAGATCGACAAATAACAGCTTGATTGGCTTTTAATGGCTTCACGTGCTTTCCGAGGCAATAACAATTCTCGGTTGAACCTACATAGAGACCTAATTTTTACAGACGAAACTCATTTTTTTTATTTTTATTTCAGAAACAAGCAAACCACGTCATGTACCAGCCGATTTTAACGAAGAACGGGAAGACGGCCTACGTGATCGAGATGTGGCGCGTGAAGGACAGGTTCAAGGATGTGGACGAAGAGGTCAGCTCCAACTTCTTGGTCCTCGGCAGCCTCGCATTACACTACTGCAACATGTATCTGGACAAGAAGAGGGAAAGGAACATGTCAGATTTCCTTTTGGATGTTGTCAAGTATGTGTTAATTTGGTGAAATTCTTGTTCTTCATTGCCGTTGGTCGGTGCCTGTCTTGGAAATCTTTGATGGGTTTACTGATGATCTGCTTTCAGGTCACTATGTCCTCGGCATGCTTAAGCTTCTTGCATGATTTGATCGTTACTTCACAAAAGCACCTGCACAATTGCTTCAAACGTTGAAACAAAGAGTTTTAGACATTTAAGTTTACTTACAACTTATAAAGCTGTCATTGTTTTTTCGAACCACTTTCACCTATGACCTCTTCGGTTAAACTTTGAATTTTAAATTTAAATAAACTTCATATAGTAAAAGGAATGTTTTTCTTTTGCAGAAAACAGTTTTGTTTTTTGTTTCAAGTGGTTTTATTTTTTCTGGTCGTTGTTCAAAATGGCCCGAAATAAACAAGTATGGCAACTTCATAGGTAAAGACTCAATATTTTCAAGCATGTGATATAGGAAATACACGCTTCATCTGTTTGGCTGATTCAGAACACTGACGTTCGAGATGATTTTTTTTTGTCTGAATGATAACCCTGTTTCTTTATTTCTTGAGTTTTTAGTGTCATTAAACTAACACCATTTAAGACTAAATTTTTAAGAGTCAGATTACTTTTAACTGAAGAATAAATATGGCTGTTCGCCGTATTTTTATGTAAAAACTGTTAAACAGCCATTTTAATTCCTTAGTCAAAGTTATCTGACGATTGAAAATTCGGAATAAGTAAATAAACAAAAAATAAACAATAGAATAAATAAACCACAATTGGATTTAGGCCAATAAACAATATTTTATACGGATTTGAATTTAAAAAATGGGTTAAGATAAATCATACAAATTTTCAGTCATATTGTATACAACATGTAACATAATATACGCAATACCTGAAAAGGGGTCACTTTACTCATAATTATGAACAACTTTTACTATGGGACCAATAGTGAAATCCCGAAAAAAAAATCAACTGCCCCATAAATTTCTGTGCGCAGAACTCGACAAAATGTACTGGGGGTTGATCCCACGTTAAAAGTTGTTAATAATTATGACTAAAGTCAAAGTCAAAGTCAATTCATTTATTTCAACTAGACCATTAAAAGACACTTTTGAACGTCAAATTTACAGTTTGAAATTAAAATATTAGTGACTCTAGTTGTCCATTCGCAAAAAGTACAAGAAACTACAGTCAAGTTACTCTTTTCAAATATAAGTTTTACAATATTTTGTATACATACATTGATAAATTGATTATATTATGTGAGCACAATGCACCCAACATTACCCTTATATACAGCACACACTTATATACTAATAGGTACCACAAAGCAATACCAGCAGAGATAAAACTTAAGTTTGTTAGCAAGGGACATGGTACTCACATACATATTTACAATATAATTAACAACAATGGATCAGTGTGTGAGTTAAATTACATATTTACACACACAGTACAATGACCCCTTTTCAGGTATTGTGATTATTCTGTTTCACGTTGTATTGGTATCTAATAAACTACCTGTAGTTTGTATACACCAAAAAGTATAATAAAAACATGTTTTATTGAGTTAAAAACAATTCAAACTAGTATTGATTTGAAAAATCTTGGCGTTGGAATCCCGGTGTGTGAGCCCAGTGCCACCAAAGATGAGTTAAATTGGCGTCACCACTTGCGGATTAAGTTTAAACACGATTAGAACAAGACTTGTTAAAATACTATGATTATTTTCTTAATTCATTTTATAAACACATTAATTAAATTAAAATTTCAAAACAAAAAATAAAAATAGCCCAGCGGTATCGGGAACAAGGTCCAAGCTACCGGTGGTCAGGGCTCCCGAGAGAGGACTCTCCTAACAATAATCGCCATGTCGAAGAATACTGCTTCCTGGATACAGGTACTTGATCTAGCTGCCTAACGAGAGCCTCCTCAGA
The DNA here is from genome assembly GCA_002192655.3 of Mamestra configurata. Classification (NCBI taxonomy): domain Eukaryota; kingdom Metazoa; phylum Arthropoda; class Insecta; order Lepidoptera; family Noctuidae; genus Mamestra; species Mamestra configurata. The sequence goes on from NDFZ01005334.1 coordinate 133,797, forward strand.
TGTTGGTCGAGGCTCTTGACTCTTATACCACTGGCCGTCACGACTATCAGCACATCCCACATGTCTAAAACCTCGTTCTAGTCGGTCTATTACCACTATGTCAGGCTTATTGGCATCAAAAGTCCCGTCAGTGATGATAGACCGATCCAACGTGATTTTGGCATTTTTCAGAACTGAGTCGATCACATACCTATAATACGGTACTTCCGAATCTACAAGATTGTATTATTTTAAAAGCTACTTGCTAGTGGAAAATCCTGGCCACAAGATTGTGCCTGTGCAAATAGTCTCCGATAGCCGCTAGCAATAGGAATGTGGAAATTTGACATGGACTACAAGACTGCGCGCAGTCTCCTCTGCTATGAAAACAATTTATTATTCTAATGCATGGGCAAACAAGGAGGAGCTAAACAGCCGCACGGGTCGATCTTTAAGGTTTAGCAATGCTTACCGAGGCCGGTCTGTGGATGGGTGACCATCTTAACATACCGAGTCTCCTCCGTGCCTCGGAAAGCATGTTAAACCGTTGGTCTCGGCTGTCATTTGTAGATCTTCGGCAGTCGTTACGAATTGCCAACAGCCAGAAAATCTGGCACCAGTCTTGCTAAGAAGCACCGAATTACCCATTTAAAGGGTTGTGGAAGTCTTGTAGGCAGCCGCTTCCCGTAAAATACTGATATTCAGCTGGATGAAATAGTTGGAAAAAAGCTAGGCTGATGAAGACGAGCAAACGAGGTAGCCGAGGCCTTAGCTCAGGCGATGTGGTGCGATACTCTCAGAAAGTAACCTCCAAAGCGCCCCTCAATTGCACAATGCATTGGGTACTCACGGATATAGCACCGTCATCATCATCTTCACCAACGTAGTTGGGTCGCGGTGAAACATGGGTTGTATTGCACCGCGGCCTGTGGCGAAGTAGGTAAGACGGGTTGCTCCGTGATTCCATATGCAGTCTATCAAGTACGGCGTCATCCAACATACGGGTACGCTGGATAACCCGCACCTGATCCGATAGTGGTTGGACTGAATCGTTGACAGCTAGCTTAAGTTCCTGAAACAGAGAGAGCATCCGACCATGGTATGCAGTAAGGTTAGTTTCCCCCTCTATGACCCTAAAGTATGAGCGCATGACATTTCCGTTAATGGATAGCGTACATTGCATGCGCTGCACACATACACCGATAGCGGGGATCCTGTCAGAGGCCGGTGGGCCTCGAGGCCCCAAGGTAGTCGAAGGTCAGCCGCGACGACGCGCAAGTGGTGGTGTCGTCGGCGGCGAGAAGTATTCGTCACTCGAGCTCGAAGCAACTGCAGCAACCGGAATCTCCGGACTCACGCCTGGCATAGGTCCCGGCGGGTGGGAGGCGGAGCTGAATGACGAACCCGCAGATGTTAGGTTTGTGTTCTGTGTTCGTGTCCGGCTTTTTGTCAGCCTTTCAGGGGTGCGATTCTGTAAAATTCTCTCCGTGTTTACAAAGGTGAAGTGAACATGAAGTGAGCTGTCAATCCATACAAACAAGACGGGATGACAGTTCACTTCATGCTCACTCCACCTAAGTTTTGCTATATTGTGTTCTTATTTATTGTTTGTTTTTAAGTTTTACATATAAATAAAAAAAACTGTTTTAAAAAAAGATGTCACTCAAGTTGACAGCCAGGCCTTATATTTATTATCATTATTATATTTAACTAACATCCCAGCGAGCATGTTGCCTCTCACCTCCAAAGCCCTGCACTCACCCGGTCACATGTAACAATTTAACCCAGGTACTAAAACCTATTCATGCATTTAAGATTGCACCGTTAAGCATGTCAGGAGGAATATTTGTCGTATAGAATGTACTATATACCTGCTCCATTACCATTGGCTCACTCTTTTTGGAATTGTATGTAAGCCCGTGTGACATCGCAAAAGCCTCACACTGAGACACTACATTTTATCCGCTGTGGGAATCATCAGCTCTGTGTCGTCTGCATAGCTAATAATCACTAGTGTCGTGGAATTTTGCACAGAGCTTTAAAATCAGCATTTCAATCCCGTCTGTCTTTGGACCAAAGAGGTGTTTTTTAGGGTTTCTGGAGAGGGGTTGGTAAAACCCAGGTAGATTTAGCTTGAAACAGTTGGTTTTAGACCCCAGTAGTGAAAAGTTGGCTTAGGACCACGATAGGATGCAGACTCTATAGACTTGGCTAGTGTTACATAAGCAGTGATCGGTATTAGGTGAGCTAAAATACCTAAAGTTGGTAAAATAGCAGAGAAGAAGTGGAGACGCCTTAAACCTAAATATTTTCTTGAGACTAATATCCCGGGTTTTGGGATATTACAAAATTTCAGAATTAAAACAGTAAAAGAACTATCGAATTCAATTCCTGTTTCTTTAAAAAATAACAGTATGCACGACTTTTATTGTTTTAAAAATAATCAAATTCAATGTCTTATTTATTCAGTGGGAATTCTGGGATCACAGCGAAAAATAAAGGTAATCTCGTTATCTTTGTTTGAAAGATGTAAGTAAGCTCGGAAGTTAATATTATTTTCATACCAGCAGGTACTTATTTAATAAGGTAAAGGTAAAAACAAAACAATTTTATAGCTTTTCATACCACTTATTCATCAATCAATAATGAAAAAGTCACCAAACTTAAGACTTAGTCGGAATATTATATCCGTTGATGTTGAAAGTTGTCCCTGAATCTGAATCGCTACAGTTTTTATCAGGAACGAAGTTTTCCTTGTCATCTCAAATATTATCTTCATTCAGAAAATTAAAATAAATTATAAGGAGTTTTTCCAGATTATTTATCTTCAAACGATTTCAAAGATAAACGCATAACGACGTTTGGAATGCGAAATGAAAAAAGGGTTGAGAGGTAGAGGGGTTCTACCTCTCAACCCTTTTTTCATTGTTTTCCAGTGACACACAAAAGCTAGAAAGAGACAGCATGTTTTGGTTATTCTGGGAAACGATAACATAAGGCGAAAACGTGTCTACTGGTTTTTTGAGAGTCTTCTCCTTTGTTTTTGATGTCCATTAATAAGGAAAGAGAATTCAATTAGTAAACTGTATTAATGAAATTAATATTAAATATCCCGTAACCCGGAACAAATATCCCGGAAAATATTTTTAGGCGTAAGAAAGTCTCCACTTTTTTTGTCTCTGTTCTTTAAACTTTAGGCATATTAGCTCACCTAATTCCAATCACTGTACGTAAGTTAGGAGACTAATAGCAGTTAATGCCAAAATGGCAAGTGTGTGTTCCGTTGTGACTCGTAGGAGAACAAATATTATTTATTAAGTTAATTTACAGACATTAATTTAGTAGACTTACCTGGATGACCTGATTATGGATTTTTTGGGAAACGCTTTCTAAAAAAGAAAACTTAGCTAGACCGATTTATCGCCCCCGAAACCCGCTGCATACTAAATTTCATGGAAATCGTTGGAGCCGTTTCCGAGATTCAGATTATGTAAATACATACAATACAAGAATTGCTCGTTTAAAGGTATTTTTTTTTTTTTTTTAAGGATGGTAAATCATCAAATGACTTCTTCCGCTCTGGGTGGAGCGGAAGGGAGTGTCAGACTCTTACTGACTAAAACCCATCCGTGTTCCTTCTAAAGCCCTTTGCGTTCCAGGGCCGCGGTGACTCTTTCGAACAAATTCCGCTATCCTGGCAGATTTTAGTCGTCTTACTACCTCTATGCGCGATTTTTTAATAATTCATTTAGATAATAGGTACAGACGCCAGCACATCCAACTACCCGAAACTTGACTCTTTCGAACAAATTCCGCAACCCGTTTAAAGGTATTGGATTTAATATTTGTGTGTGTTGGAGAGCCTGGGTGAGTCTTTAATTATAATCTTTTATAGGTTGCTGGTTGCTGTGTCGGACCCTTCAATAATCATTTATTGCAGCTTGGCGCAACTTTATATCCATTTTCTAATCCATACCTTGGCAGCTATTTGTCAGTAACGTTTAGTTTAGGGAGATGGTGAAGGCCCCCTTACACTTAACATTCCTTCATACATACCTACTTGCACACTGTACACTAACACATCCGACTATTGACCTTCAATTGACGCACCTCATTCATGAGAGGCAGAACCGTTAATATTCTCAGTTCATATCATCCAGGCTTCATGGCCGAATCATAATTGGGTTGTGGGACAACCAAGCGCTGCTGATGACTTCTATTACCTATAAGGTCTAGCCCGGAATACATTGCGTAGGGCTTGTTGGACGCACATTTCCGAGAGAGGCGTAGGCTTCACACGGTATGCTTCACAAAGCTCCCAAAAGGGAATCGTTCTGATAACGCTAGGGACCGTGTCGCGCTAAAACTAACCCTCGAGGCCTTTTACTAAATCTAGACTATTTAGCAAAACACGAGATTTGGATGGTAGCCATTCATAGCCGCAACGCATATCCAAGTAATGGGCGGATTAAGGAAATGTGAATTTAAGTGACGATCTGAACCACTTCGGCGTGCACCAATACCGATCGTAATTAATTCTGCTACGGACTGTGTCTATGGTGCGCTTGCGCCAGTTTCGTGTTTTTTTCAGTCAAATGGGGTAGATCGCCGTAAAGGGTTATTTACACTAGTACGCGATTAGAGTTTTATGACACTAGACTTGTCTTCCTCAATGGAAGCTGGACTTTGTAGTACTCTGTCTTAAGATTGTGTGAGATATGTATTTAGAGTTTAGGGAACTTGTCCTATTATGGCGTATCCACACATGCCGCCGGATTTCAGACAACCTTGCCGCTGAATTTGCCGTCGGCCCGCAGATGCGGTTGCAATTTTCGCAGTAGTGCTGTGACTTGCTCGAAGTTAGTCGTGTATTGGAAGATGTTGGACTATAATATAGTTGCGTGGATTGCAAGTGTAAGTTATTATTCATAAAAAGAACCGCAAAATCAAACGAAGATCAGATGGATCAGACCAAGTCTACGAAATAGGCCTAATGTGTCCCATACTTGAAGATTTTAGAAAGGACGACCGAAACCGATAAACCGAAGAATTATTCGTTCGAAATTTAACACTTTTCTAAGGATATCTAGTGAAGAATTTGAAATATTACTGAATTTAACTGCACCCATGATATCAAAAACTGACACCCGTGGAGAAATGCTGTGTCAGCTTCCGATCGACTAGCAATTACTTTGAGATGGCTGGCTACAGGAGACTTTTATTTTTCACTCGGTACACTGTTTAAAGTGTCTCCACAAGTTATTTCTTTAATAATGCCAGATGTTTGTCAAGCTTTGGTAACTACATTATCCAATTATTTAAGGGTAAGTACAAATATCCGTAACACAAGGTAGTTACAACACTACCACTCCGTATCGAAGCCGCAAGCAAACTGCCGCCGGCAACTAAAAGCCGCGCGTGACGCAGGTAAAAGATGCATGTGCCGCCGGGTTGGCCGCCGGGTTGGCCGCCGGCCGTGCCGCCGGGCATGTGTGGATGCGCCATTAGAATAGTTACATTGTCCAAGTAGGGGTTCTGTGCGTTTAGGTCTAACGAGGCGATCGTTCCAAGTCGCGAAATGGACTTATTGCGAAAATATAAGTTAACGTCAAAGTAAATCATGAATTGATTAAGCTCAAGCGTAACGCTCCTGTCACTGCCTTCACGTTATACATGTAATTTATTTTGCAGTCTTCTTGTCTCATTAACTTCATACTTTATTTATTTTGTTTTACTAATGTAGTATATCAGTTCTGTCGTTGCGTCCGGCGCGTACGCACGTCATTGCCGCGATGGAAAAACAGTCGAGTAAAACAATGTCCTCGGATATTGTCAAATGTGTTATAGTAGGCGCCAGATAATCGTGGAATAACGGTCATTGACCCACCTACAATTATTGACATTTTTATTTTGAAAAACGGAATTAATGACACAAAGCTGTCCCGAATCATCATCTCTCGTGATCCTTAACATTGTCTAATAATGAAAAACGATTCATATTTAATTGTTCAGGTACCTATGAACAGTTATTAGGGAAAGGTCAATATACTTTATTCCACATTTATCTGGCGCCTACTATAGTAATAATGTAGTGATTAACGAAGTACTTGCTTTTATATGTAATAAGATCGATGTGATGGATGAAGAAAGTATCAGCCGCATTTGTGTTAGTGCTTTCTCAGAGAATGATATTCTGAACGTCAAAAACTTGTTGTTTGAGTCAATAACGACAACGAAGCGAAAAAAGTTAAGGAAGAAACAAGGCAAAACACTACGTAATATTGACGATATAATATGCTTATTGAAAGAAACTGAACCTGACGATATTCCTATTTTTGTTGCACGGGACCTGCAAAAATTACCTCCAGTACTTTTTGACCATGTAGACGTGACTAGGCTACTTAAGGATATTGTAAAAATGAGAAGCGACTTGGATCGCATTTTCGAAGAATACGCCACGTTGGATCAAGTGAAGAACCTTCGGGTGGAGGTAGAATCTCTTAAAAACTTGTAAATAACTTCCAACGAAATGTCAACATGAAAAGGGGTGCTGCCTCCGTGCTGTCTAGTTTTGAGTGTGAAAGCGGACCCATGGGATTGTCCCCTTTGTGTAATGCACCAGTAAATCACAGGAGAAGTCCAACAGTCTCGCCGGCAAAAAAACGCATAACTTTTTCTGATGAGGGTACTTTGAAAACAACGCCGAGCCGAGAGTCTAACGGTTTACATACGTTTCGTCGTCGGAGCGCACGCAACTGCTAATACCAACACGTCATCGGAGTGCCGCCCCCCTGCCGCCACCGCTGTATCAGCTACGGCAGAGCGTATTATTAACAATACTCCGATACACACAACTCTAAAGGATACCTCACAAAAAAGTTTCTCCGAAATTTTAAATGAGAATAAAGGCGAATTCAAGTCACAACCCCTAGACGACGGGTTTATACTGGTTCAAAAAAAGAGGTTGAAATACCGTTTCCAGGGTAAAATTGGAAAAGGTAATGTGGACATAAGTTCAAACTTCAAAGCCGCTGACATTAAGGTTCCGATATACACTTCTCATCAAAAAAATCGAAACACCTCGCAGTTTATGATTTGATAAGGATTATCAGAAAAATATGTATATTTAGGAATAAATGTAAAATGTCATTTAATAGTGAGTAGTATGAGGTTTTTAAATCCTAATGTTAATGTTCTAAATTCAAATTAAGTCTTCATAGGTTTCGTATTTTGTATAATGAGTAATTTTTACCCTGTATGGAATATGAAGGAAATGGGTAAAACAACACGCGTAAATGAAAAAAAATGTAAGAAACGTTTATTTAATAACTTGTATTCCCTCCGCGAGCTCTTATTACTGCTTCCATACGGTTCTTCATCGATCGGATGAGAGTCACGATCACATGTTGTGGTATATTATCCCATTCCTCTTGGATTGCATTTTGCAGCTGGCTAAGTGTTTCTGGGGCTGGATCTCTTGCTCGAATTCGTCTCTTTAATTCATCCCATAGATGTTCAATGGGATTCATGTCCGGGCTTCTTGCTGGCCATACCATAATGGAGATACCGACTTCGGTAAGATAATCTCGTACGACGCCCGCGGTGTGAGCTCTAGCATTGTCGTGCATGAATATGAAGTCGTTGCCAATAAAATGTGCATAGGGCATCACATGAGGTTCAAGACACTGTTCGATGTACCGATGAGAGTTTAGTGCAGGCAGCCGTGGCCCAGATACAAAGGCAAGTTCTGTCTTACCGTCGGCGCTGATTCCTCCCCAAACCGTCCACGAACCGCCACCATAGCTGACCTTTTCTTCAATGCAGCATTGTGCAAAGCGTTCTCCATCTCTTCTGTAGACCTTGTTCCTTCCGTCGTTACCATACAGCATAATTTTACACTCATCAGAAAACAGTACTTTGCTCCACTGAAGGTATGACCAAGTTAGGTGCTCGCGTGCAAAGTTAAGGCGCGCTCTTCGATGGTCTGCAGTTAATTTCGGCCCATTCGCTGGCTTATGCGGTGCCAATCCGCGTTCCTTCAACCTTCTTCTTATTGTAGAGTCACTTACAGCTACTCTTCGTACAACGCGAAGCTGCTGCTGCAGTTGAAAAGCGTTAAGGCGTCGATTTCGTAAAGAGGTTGTTACAATAAATCGATCATCTCGCTCAGAAGTGACCCGATTCCTGCCAGATCCTGAACGGCGCGTGAACGAACCAGTCTCCCGATAGCGTTTGTAGACTCTATGAACAGATGATAAGCTTAGATGCAATCTTGCAGCCACAACACGCTGACTAAGTCCAGAATCCAGCAATGCCACCACTTGGGCGGCTTCTGCGGGCGAAGTATCCATATGTTTTAGAAAAAAAAGTTTTTTCAGACGTCCCAAAGTCACAGTAAATGAAATAAGAAACAAAAAGTTTAAAGACAAGCGCTAATTTTAGTTTTTAAACGAGAAACGTACTCCAACCCTAAATACACATTTGTCTCAAAACAGTGATTAATTTCATTTATAGGATAAACAAATGAAATTCTAATTTCGAATTTTGATTTTTTTCTTCTTACTGTAATGACCAAACTGCCAGCAACACAATAATGTTTTTTTTTTCATGGAATTAATTCTCTTCTGTAAAAAATTAGGACAAAAACAATAAAAACGAAAGTGTTTCGATTTTTTTGATGAGAAGTATATATCTACAAGGTGTCAAAGGAGACAACTGAGTGTGATATTAAAAAATACGTTACAAGTAAAATAAACATAGACATTGACCTACAAAAAATGAATATGAAAGTTACAATGGACTACAATGCTTACAAAATATTTGTACCCAAAAATAAAATTGACGTATTTTTAAATGATGATTTTTGGCCCAATGGAGTGATGTTTCGTCGTTTTGTTGACTTTACTCATAACACAGTGAGACGTGAGTATCGGGATATTGATAAAACTAACTTGACATATGGATCTGACAACCAAACTCATATCGTTTAATTGTAAAAATATCTCGAGGTCAATTGAATGTGTGAGAAGACTGTGTAAACAAGCAGACATCATTGCGCTGCAGGAAACTTGGCTGCTGCATCACGACATTCCTATGCTGGGCAACATTGATGGTGCATTCTCCTTTACTGGAAAGTCGGCGGTAGATCTGTTTGCGGGTGTGCTTCGCGGGAGACCGTACGGGGGTGTGGCCCTGTTGTGGAGATCAGCTGTGTTCCCGGAGGTGATCGTTATTCCGTGCAGTAGTGTGCGTATCGCTGCTATAAAAATAATGTGTGAAAGCCGGTGTTTGCTAGTGATAACGGTATATATGCCTACTAATTCTAACGAGAATCTATGTGAATTTACGGAGTGTTTGAGTGAACTAAACGCCATTATTGAAAGTAACGATGTTAACTCGGTGATTATACTTGGGGACTTCAACG
>NDFZ01005334.1:143374-171736 GCA_002192655.3 Mamestra configurata
TAAAGTATGCGGGAATACACCTGCCTCGAGTTCTATCGATGTTCTTTAACCTCTGTATTAGTCACAGTTACTTACCCGAGAGCCTTATGTACACCACAGTGGTACCGATCGTAAAGAATAAAACAGGTGACTCATCGGATCTGTCAAATTATAGACCCATCTCTCTAGCTACTGTTATAGCAAAGGTGCTGGACAGTTTGCTTGACAAGCAGTTGGAAAAGCATCTTCAGTTGCATGATGCCCAGTTTGGGTTCAGACCGGAACTTTCGACTGAGACTGCTATCCTCTGCCTCAAGCAGACTGTTCAGTACTACACTAGTCGGGGCACACCTGTCTATGCATGTTACCTAGATTTATCAAAAGCCTTCGACTTGGTGTGCTATGACAAGCTGTGGCAGAAGCTGGAGAGTGACACGGAGGTGCCTCGGGAGGTGATTTCATTGCTTAGGTTCTGGTACGCCAACCAACGCAATAGAGTGCGGTGGGCGGGTGCATATTCAGATGTATACGGTTTGGAATGTGGGGTTAGGCAGGGTGGAATTAGCTCCCCCCACCTCTTTAATTTATACATGAACCGGCTCATCGGTGAGCTCAGTGACACTGGTATTGGTTGTTCCATAGACGGAGTAAGTGTTAACAACATAAGTTACGCGGACGATATGGTGTTACTGAGCCCATCGATTGCAGCGTTACGGAAGTTGGTGTGCATCTGCCAATCGTACGCGGAAGCCCATGGGCTCAGATACAACGCGAATAAGAGTGAGTTCATGTTGTTCAAGTCAGGAAGCAAAGGCTACTCCCATGTTCCTCATGTAACTATATGCGGCTTGCGTTTAAAAAAGGTAAGTGCCTTTAAGTATCTGGGTCACTGGGTGACCGACGACCTGAGTGACAATAAGGACATCGAGAGGGGGCGCAGGGCGCTGTCCATCCGGTGTAATATGTTGGCTCGTAGGTTTGCACGTTGCACTACTCAAGTAAAGATAACATTATTCAAGGCATACTGTCAGACCTTCTACACGTGCAGCCTATGGACTAATTTTACATTGCGGGGGTACAGTGCTCTGCGTGTACAGTATAACAATGCGTTTAGGATATTGTTGGGGCTGCCACGCTTTTGTAGTGCTTCCGCTATGTTTGCTGAGGCGCAGACTGATGATTTTTTCGCCATAATCAGNTGCCATTATCAGAAATAGGTGCGCCTCGCTCTTAAGGCGTGTGCGTGGCAGCCCGAATGGTATTCTTGGCGCATTGTCCCAGAGGTGGGACTCACCAATGTTGATGAGGTGGATGCGGCTGCACGCTAGCGGTCCCTCTTACTTATAGACTTGTGTTTTTGACAATCTATTTGTTTAAATTATATTTTGATTATTGTTATTATTTGACAGTTTTATTATATTTGATTATTATTATTATTTGACTTTTCACGATTAATTTCACGATTAACTTTTATAATATTTTTAATTTATTGTATTTCTTTAAATTTATTCATATTTATGTTTTTATATTGTTTTTTATGTAATATTATGGATTTTTTATTATCTGCAATAAATTGAATTGAATTGAATTACTAACTGTGAATTCCGGACAATAGCTTCACCTTGTATGTCCTTCTCCCTAGCCTTTAAGGTCGGACAAGATAGAAGTTTTAGGAATTCATTTCGTAAAATCGGTGGCAGAGTTACCAGTTTGGTGACGAGCTCTACAGAGCCGGGAAGGTGGCGGAGCCCGACTCCTTCCTCTTGGGGGAAGCCGACTTTAAGACTAGATGTAGGTTAATTTCAGGAAAACGAAAATTTTATCAGGCTAGGGTAATTTAGGAACAGTCACAACACCTTAACTATTATTATGTTTGCGCAACGTCCACTCCGGCACCATCTGCACGCACAGATCCCACACCTGTGTAACGCGCAGTTTTGCCTCCGTGTCCACTTCGTATTGATGATGTAATGGAGCACGCGCACGGCTTTAACTCATCACCAGAGATCGGAATAGGGATACAATCGTCATGTTTATGATTAAATTTTACAGGAGGTATTATCAACTCTATGTTACTTACTTCCACGAACATTAGGTAAATATAGTCTACCTATTCCGATCTCTGCTCATCACACAGCACTTGTACCATTAAAATAAAGTTTATTAGACTTGTCCCAATTCACTACTACATTAACAATTAAACGTCTGAATGAAGCCGATTATAATCTGCATCATCTTTAATAGCTAAAAATAACTTTAAGTCATCAGCAACCAACAGACATTTCGCCTCTTGACTGCTGCTGGCAGATCGTTCACCACCAATATAAATTCCAATGACCCGATATTAGTCCCATAACTCACCCCTGAGAACTTGTAGTAAGGGTTGGAGTCATGTCCTGCATACTCGACATACTGTCGGCGCTCGCGACAGCTTTCCGGAAGTCCAAATATGCTAAATCCACGTGCCCCCGGCGTCAATAAGGGCGATAACTAACAAAAGACAGGAAGTTGGCCCCCGTACTGTGACCCGGCCAAAAACCGTGTTATGCGTCCGTTAATCGAGAGCTCACTTGTGTTAAATACTTTTATGCAATACAGACTCAAATACTTTGGCCAACGCAGACAGTACCGCCACCGGTCGGTATCTACTTATGTCCGAGCCTGCACCTCCTTTAGAGTTGGGATTCGTGTCTTTCGGTTTATTGTGACTAGCTTTTTTAGTCCTTATCATGCTCCAGAACGACTTCGGATCAGCTTGAAGGTTTTTCTGAACTCTGTTTTGGTAGGCTTCATAGATGTAAGCGATTTTAATTTTTCACTTTAATAGTACTTAGGAACACACTCGTCCAGGACCTCATTTACTATTTTATAAAAGTAATTTATTGCCGCTTCTGTGTTCTAAATTTTAAACAACAATTCCCAATCTAATAACATAAAAGAATGATACAAACTTAGAAAATCTGCTTTATTGAAATTCCACCTTTCCTAGAAAGCCCCCTGCTACCTTCTTGTTCCCGATCAGAAAGCTTGACGCTAATGACCAGCGGCGGGTGTTGAGCATCAATATTAACCAACGTTTCCTCAGAGAGTTGTACCCCTAAGTCATTCAACTCAAACGTTGATAGTACCAAATCTGAAGAACGATTATTAATATTAACCAAGTCATTTACCTGCCGAAATCCACAATAAGCAATAAAAAAGTAGTAGTAAAGTAATCCCGGTAATTTTGAATTTCCACGGTCGCAAAAGGCATGTTGAAATCACCCAACACTTAACTTTATCATAATATTCAACACACACATTCACTTATATAAGAAAATTATTGCATATATATTCATTAACATCACATTAGAATAAAAATGCTTTCGTCCATGAACTGTCGCACGCACGATCTCAAATAAGGCATTGTCCACGTTGTCAATAGAAACGCGATTTAAGCCAAAACGCGAGGAAGCCGCTAAAAATACTCCTCCTTGTTCTCGCCCTTCCGCTTGATTATATCGTAATATGTTGTTATCCGGTGGAATCAATACTCCGTCATGAATTTCATTTTTGAGACCTGGTTCCATAATTGCAAAAGGGTCGTAAGTCGATAAATTATGAAGGAAAGTTTTGGTTTTCGTCCGCAATTTTATAACGTTCTGATAGTACTTTTAGTTGAGTGTAGGTGCGCATTTACGGGCCAACTACCAACATTATTTATTTTATCCATAAAGAAAAAAATGTTTTTTTTTTAACAAACTTTTATTATTTGTTAATAAAAATAACTAAAAAGTTAAATATAATTTCATTCTGATAACAAATATACCATTTAATAGGTATATTATATACCATTTTTAAATAAAAGTGCGTTACACCTTCTTTATTTCTCTTCGCGCACGTTTCGTCTCCTTCTTTTGCGGTTTTTTGGCTTTACTGGCATCGTTTGTCTCACTTGCCTGCTGTGTATCTGTTACCACGAAGAGTTTATCCATCTCGCTCTTCGAACATTCTATTAAAACTTGAACATCGAGTTTCTCAATTTTGGTGCACAAATCTACAAGTACCTTCATTTGTTCAGTAATAGTGACGAAGTAATTATCGATCTCACGCTGATAATCTCCAATTACCTTATTTTGTGACTCAATCACAGCTGCTTGAGTCGCAATTTTAGCTGTCGATGCTGCAACTTTCTTCGACAAATCGTTGAAAGCGGTTTCAACGTTGAATTTGGACATTTTACTGGTAAAATCAGAATAAAATCACACCACTAAATTAGGTTAGTTAGTTCGCATGTCAAGCAGAATTGGAAGATTCATATCAAATGATGCTTAAATTGTATTTCAGAGCAATATTCGAAGAGATGGTGTCTCTCGACCAGTTAATCAAGAGGATCCTGGAGTTTGCGCAGCGCCTGGTCAACGCTGACCGAGCTTCGCTTTTCCTGGTCGACTACAGGAACTTTGAGCTGGTCTCCACAGTGTTCGATCTGAAGTTCGAGCCAGGGCATGATAGGGATATGGAAAAGAAAGAAATCAGAATGCCTATTAACAGAGGCATAGCTGGCCACGTGGCCTTGTCCGGAGAAACTATGAATATTCCTGATGCGTACTCTGATTACCGGTTTAATAGGTAAGCTATGTAAAAAAAAATTTGTAGACTCCATAAGATTATAATGGCATTTTTAAATAGTTTTTAATGATATTTGACCTACCTCTTTTAATCATCAGTTCCCTGTTCGGTTTTATTTCATATTTATTTTCAATTTTATCATCACAATACTGTAGTAGGTTCGACAAATCACTGAAATACTGATACATGTATTTATCCTTTCTGCAAAAACGTTTCACTCTGAAGTCTGACCAAGTTGGAGACCGTTGTCAACTATTTCCGTCGGTAGCTTTTTGTTTTTTTTTTTTTTTTCAGAGAGGTGGATGAAGCCACGGGCTACAAGACAATAAGCATCCTCTGTATGCCAATTAAGGTCGAAGGCAAAGTGATCGGCGTCGTCCAGATGGTGAACAAGCGAAACGACGACAGTTTCGGACATGAGGACGAAGTGCACTTCGAAATTTTCTCCACGTTCTTCGGCCTGGCCCTACATCACGCCAGGTTATACGATAGGATCATGAGAAAGGAACAGAAGTACAGGGTCGCTTTAGAAGTCCTCAGTTACCACAATACCTGCAGGGAAAATGAGGTAACAGCCATGTTGTGCGACCCAGAACCTATTAAGGTAGACCTTAACGATTATTACCTGGATCCTTACACATTTGATGAAATTGAAAAGTGTAAATCCGTGATCACGATGTTCAGCAACTTCTTCGTCCTGGGCAGCTTTGATATCAGCACGTTGACGCGTTTCGTACTGACAGTGAAGAAGAACTACCGGACTGTGCCGTACCATAACTTCGATCATGGATGGACGGTAGCTCACTCGATGTATGTTATGCTGATGAATGATGAACGAAAGCGCTTCAATCCTAAAATGGTGAGATACTCTTTCTTTTTTCACAGTTTTTTGTTGATTGATTTCTCAATAAAGCACAACTTTACTGTAAGTTAATTAACGATACCAGCAGCATCATGAAAAGAGACGGCTTTTGGATTTTCTGTTTTTAATTCTATTGTTTTATAAACTTTTTGCTTCGAAATCTTTTTCCTTTGTATGATACTTAAACAATGTTTCAAATTCTATTTCTTTTTATAGGCTCTTGATAATCTCTATTTCACATGATAGTTAGCAAGTAACCCAAGCATTTACTAAAGCATCTACTTGCATATTCTAGCGACTTGCCTTGTTCGTGGCCTGCCTCTGCCACGACTTGGACCACCGTGGCTACACCAACAAGTACATGAGTGAGATCGCCTCCCCCCTCGCCGCTATGTACACCACCTCCACCTTGGAACACCACCACTTCAATATCACCGTCACCATATTGCAACAGGTAACCAACATTCTAATCTGGAGTGGATTCTCCTTGGACAGAGGATAAGCATTGCCATACTTCGTGGCATCGCACAATGCCGCTAGTCTTTTGGGTACACTTCCAGTCGAGAGCGATGTGGACTGCGAGTTGGGAGTTTTTATTTTTATTTTGTGTGTATGTTTTTGTACTGACTTTAGTTACTTAAGAATTTATTAAAACTAGTGGCCGCCCAGTGGTCGACATTCGACCATATTTTTTTACTAATTTAATGTATTTTTAGGCATTATTATTAAAAAAAATCGTTTTCTGCACTCCTTCTCGGTATAAACTTTAACTGTGCCAAATTTCATACTCCTTCTTTCGCGTTATTTTCGTAAAAAAGACTAAAAAGGTTTATTAATATTAATACGTGAAAAACTTTGTACCCTTTTTAGGGTTCCTACCCAAAGGGTAAAACGGGACCCAATTACTAAGACTCCCCTGTCCGTCCGTCTGTCTTTCTGTCACCAGGCTGTATCTCATGAACCGTGATAGTTAGACAGTTGAAATTTTCACAGATGATGTATTTCTGTTGCTGCTATAACAACAAATACTAAAAAAACAGTATTAAATAAATATTCAATGTACATATATGTAAGTAATATATATCCTGGGACAACTCACACACGGTCATCCGATCCCAAACTAGGCAGGGCCTGTACTCTGGCAACCAGACAACTGATAAACATACTTATATATTTCTAAATACATACATATTATACACAAATTACACCCAGACACAGAACAAATGATCATGCTCATAACACAAAGATTTGTCCTGGGTGGGAATCGAACCCACGACCTCCGGTTAAGCAGTCAGGGTCACTAACCACTCGACCAACAGGCCAGTAATGTATAGTATACACTACGTACCTCAGATAACTTACTTCTATTTTCGAACAATGCTCGATCAAAATAAATCGTTTTCGTAGTAAATGAAACTCAGTACCTTTATAAGCAAAGCGACGAATAACGTTCTATGTTTTATATTTCGCCCGCGTGGTTGTCGAAAATTATCCCAAGGGAACATATTCCCGGGATAAAAAGTATTCTATGTGTTTGTCCAGACTATAATCTACCACTGTGCCAAATTTCATCAATATCCATTCAGTAGTTTTTGCGTGAAAGAGTAACAAACATCCATCCATCCATCCAAACTTACAATCTTCCGCGTTTATAATATTAGTAGGATTAATGGTAGCTCCACTATACGACTTTTGTACAAAATAATACGTTCAATTAAATTGCGGTAAATAATTAAGTGATTCAATTTTGCGAAGCCAAATTGGACTCAGCTTGCAAGGTTGACGGCAACTGTGTGCGACAAAGTAATTCATACTAGACAATGTGACACAAAATGTGACTCAAGTAAACTGACTAGCCAATTGTTGGAAAACGCGACACAAAGAATGGACGACAGCATAATGAGGGTTTATAACATAATAACATGTTGAGTGGTGGAAATAAAAGAGAAGTGGCCCTCTATGACAGGCAAATTGTTTTGTGTGGAAAAAATGCAGCTGTTGGTGCATAATGTAGTTTTTCAACACTTTTCTTTTCGTTTAATTCTAGTCGACGCCTTGCTGGCTTATTAGTGTCAATTAGGTATTTATTCTTTCAACAATGTTTTGAAATTATGTCGTTGATGTTTTATATTATCTTCGCAAATAACGTATAGACTTGTTGTGTTTTTAATTAGAAAAGACGTTTTTTATTCGAAATATTATGAATACAGTCGCACGTATCTCTATGCATGAGTCGTTAGATGATCACGGAGAGGAACATCTAGCGATTCTCAACTTTTTTTTAAACAGGACCAAGGGAAGGAGTGCCTTTGCGTTGCTGTGAGTTTTTTTTTTTTGGGAAACCCGCCTCACATTCCCCACCACTGCAAAAGCCAGAATCAACATCGGCGACCACCAGAAAAAACGCAGAGTCTATGAAAATCAACGCATCCCGGAGAAACGATTTAACTGTCTTGGATACGAAATAAATCAGAAAAGCAAAGCGCTGGAGTAGAAAAAACAATCTCACGTCACACCTGATGTGAGATATAACACACACACATAGTAAAAATAAGGACGTGGAGATACACAGGCAGTCGCTCTATTTTAAATACTGGTAGTAAGCAGCATCCGGTTAGATGTAGTTGGTGAAGACAAGGCAAATGGATTTTACTTGGTGGTTTTCTCACATTTTCTATTAGTACATTATGCCAGGGGCCATTCCCCAACTATACCTCGCGACTCCCCGGGACGTTGCGTTGCTTTCACACAGACGACACAAACCGCCACGGAAATGAAACGCATATTATGATGCAACTAGCGAATAAAATTTATTTCAGTAGAATTTTATAATGTAGAAAAAAAAATGTTTTTCGAATTAAAGAAATACTGTTTTTTCGGTTTTGAAAGGCTTTCTGTAGGAAAAATCTGTTCAAGATTTAATGCTAAGTTTACAATACATATTTTAATGTACTTATAGATCTTAAGCAACATTTTACAAATATTTTTCAGTGAATCTTAATCAGAAAAGCAAGTTTATCCTCTTAATTGTACGTACACGTAACTTCTCGTATTCCCAAATGGAGTTACACTTACCTAGATAACTTCTTTTACAATGGCGTCGCAGTATAAAAAAGATTGGGAACCCCTGCATTAAGCTATTATTGTTTGCTAGCCTGAGATGTCTTACTGCTGGGCAAAGGCATCCCTCCACTCCTTCCATAATTCCCGCGATTTCGGGCCAACTCTGAGTTTCGTGATGTCGCTCGATGAGCATGCAGCAGACATGACCAGTACCATTTAAGCTGGGCAGCCTTCACAAGTCCATTAGAGGTAGCTTAAAAGTGGCGCCAATAATGGAAAAGTTAAAAGGGAACCGTTTATCTTGGTATGGTCATGTGAAGAGGAGGAATGAAATGCACGTAACTAAAAGAGTTATGAATATAAATGTAGATGGATTGTATTAGGGGGATATGAAAGAAAAGGGAGTTAGTGATAGCGTGACGGTTGACAGGACAGAATGGAAGAAAAAAAACGTTGCGCCGACCCCAAGTAACATGGGATAAGGGCAGGAAGATGTTGAGCCTTCACAACTAGTGTACAAACAGTGTTTCTTAAGCGATCCTTTAATTTAACACCAAGTATAGCATTCAGCATTACTGCGTTATTTCTCAGGACGGCCACAATATATTCTCGAACATCTCGAGCGAGGACTACAAGGAGATGCTGGGCTACATCAGACACTGCATCCTGGCCACCGACCTGGCTGCCTTCTTCCCTAACCTGGCGAAGATCACGGAACTTCACGAAGGCGGTATCGTTGAGTTCAATTGGGAACTACAGAGTCATACGTGAGTAGTTTTTACAATTCTTCTGACTTAAACTAAACGTGATAACAGTTCTTAATCCTGGCGTTTTACTTTGTCAATAGCGGTTATTGACACCTAAACTTATTAACTTTCTTCATTTTTAAAATTGAAATCTTAACTATACAACTTCAAATTATTAACTTTTAAGTCACTGTGAGACTGTGTAAAGTGGCGTAATATTTAAGTGAACTACCATTCCAGCCGGTCGATTCTGTAAACATGTCGTTTAAGGCTTGGGTAAAGTGATCACGAGGTAAACAGGTCAATCCATACAATCAAGATGTCACGTGATCACGGAGTGAGCTGTCATTTCATATTGATTATATTGATTGACAGCTCACCTCGTGATCACTTCACCCAAGCCTTCACTTCGATATGTTCACAGAATCGACCGGCTGCTTGATTGAATGGATTGACAGCTCACTTCAACTAAGTTTTCACAGTAATACTTTTACAGGACATAACCGACTTTCGCGCGAGTATTTTTGGTTCCTAATTTTGGTTTGTCTTTTTCAGCGAACTAGCCATGGCAATATCCATGACAGCTGCAGACCTCTCTGCATCAGCCAAACCCTGGGACACCCAGATCAAAACTGTGAAAGTCATATTTGAGGAGTTCTATGACCAGGGAGACAAAGAGAGAGCCGCAGGCAGGGAACCGATCCCGATGATGGACAGGAATAAGCCTGATCAACAACCTTCTTGCCAGGTATGCATTATTTACTGATTTTAAAAAGTGTCCATGGAGTTTCTTGCATGTGCTTCTTCTGTACGCTTTAGAACGTGCAGCATACGGTGGAGGTCTGCCCTGCTTGGGCGGAGCACCGCCGTGTCCTCGTCGAAGCGATCGGCGGCGGCGACCTCTCGCATCCGGCCCTGGTTGAATCCATGGTCCGGAGCGAGGAGGCTTGGGAAGCGGTCACCTCCTTCTGCGAAGCAGTAATGCTAGCAATGGACGAGGCGGGCCGCGCGAGAGAAAGGCAGGCCTTCGCTCCAACCGCCGCAACAGGAGAAGACGCCCCGGGCGTCGGGAGTCGCAGGGCGATCCCCAGCCACCGTAGGCGCGGGCCTGCTGACGGCGATCGTTGGGTGGCTCTCTGTCCGATCACCACCAGACCCGGGTCGATGGCGCGTTGTGTTTCACGCGCGCCTGTAAGAGATGTCAGCATAGAAGACGGGGCCCGCTAGGGCCAGAGCCTGCCAGGTTTGCGGATTTGTTCGAAAGAGTCACCGCGGCCCTGGAACGCCAAAGGCTTTAGAAGGAACACGTATGGGTTCCTTCGTAAGTCAGTAAGAGTCTGACACGCCATTCCGCTCGATCCAGAGCGGAAGAAGTCATTTGATGATTTCCCGTCATTACAAAAAAAAAAAATGTTTTTGACCAACCTCTACAGTTCGAAAGTGGTTCTAAAAGTACTACACGTTTATTTACATTTAACGAACTATAATATGTACAAGTAACAACTAAATACTTAAATGACTAGACTAATAATCGCGAAAATATGTAAAAACGCGTATAAAAAACAATAAATCATTGGGTATCAAAAAATTCATCCACATCCGCTTTTAAATGGTTTATTTAAAGTAAAAGATTTGAGTTTGAGTATATATTTCTACGAATTCTCAGATATAATGATTTAAGAATTAAATGCTAACATGTTACTAAAATAACACAAATAAAAACAACATAACTACATAACCATACAAATACCTAAGTGCCATTTCTTTTGTGAATGGGAAATCCTTAAATGAGACCCACGTTCAAGTCAGGTTCTTATTGACTTAAACCCAAATGCCCTTGCGTCCCAGGGTCGCGGTTACTCTTTTAAACGATTCTGCGGCCTTGGCAGATGTTTATAATAACAACACTACAAACAAAACAGCGACAACAAGAAAAACATAAAATATCTATTTTTGTACCGAAAAACAAATTTTAATGTTTTTTTTTTAATTTTGAATGCTTGTAGAAAAGTACCTCTAACTGATTTAATTTGAGCAGTGGAGATCCCAAAACATTTTTATTTTGTCTTGTCTTTACATTCCTCAGTGCCTCGGAAAGCACGTTAAGCCGTTGGTCCAGTCTGCCATTTGTAGATCTTTGGCAGTCGTTACGGATTGTCAAAAGTCAAAAGAAAAGAAAATCTGATACCAGTCTCTCGTCTTTTATAATGCGCACAGCAAAGGAGTGGAACTCTCTGCCTGCGTCTGTGTTTCCGAACGCATACAACCCTAATCTCTTCAAAATTAGAGTGAACAGGCTTCTTCTGGGTAAGCTGGCTCCATCGTCGACTTTGTCTCTGCCATCTATGACCTAGACTAGAGTCAAGAGCAAACCCATATTAAATTAAAAAAAAAAAACAAAAAAAAAGTCTAGGCAAGAACTACCGTGTTACCCAATCAATGGGTTGTGGAGATCTAGTAGGCAGCCGCTCTACGTAAAACACTGGTATTCAGCTGAATCCAGTTTGACTGGGACCCGACCCCAATATAGTTGGGAAAAGGCTAGCATTTTCAAAACAGTTTCTGAGTTAACATGAAACAAACACTACGGCCCGCTTGCACAATCCAGAGATATATTTTAACTCAGAGCCGAGGAGTTCTAACACGAGGTCAAATAATAAATCCATAAATAATAACCCGGGTTTTAACTCATCTTCTTCACAATGACATCGTCAAAATAGGTATGTACATTGTTAATTCCCCGCTTTCAGCAATAAGATTGATGAACATAGTATTAGCTCAAAGGGGAAACTCAGATCAGTAACAATTTTACATATTGTGACTGTCTCATCTCTTACTGTCTGAATCTGTCGACAGTAAGGTTTAAACTAGAATGGAATAGAAAAATAAATCGACACAGATACAACATCAACTTACACATACTGAAAAAAGAGATTAAAAGTAAAACAAAACTAGTTATAGTAAAATTACGCAAAGCGTGCCCATACAATAATAATAATTTGATAATAATAATTTGATAATAATAATTTGATAATAATAATTTAATAATAATAATTTGATACAGAAAGGGCATCTCAGCGTTTGCTGGGCGTAAGACACCCAGCGCTGGTTTTCAGTTGGCAGGTGCCAACTGTGACAAACGGGCGTGGGTAAATAAAATTGATGCAAGAGTATTATTTAACAATGCAATTAGGTAATAAATAATGTAATAAAAACAACGACTCAAACAGAAAGAAAAACACACGGCTAAACAAAACACAAACAAAAGTTATTTTTGTTTGTGCTTAAGTACGCGGCGTAAGGCACTAGTCCCACCGCTCGAGAAAGCGATTAGCTATCGACTATTTGCTCGCTAAGGAAACGCACAAAAGATATAGATCCCGTGTGAGTTTAAGATACACATACATTTATAGTCGATAGCCGGCGAGAACTTTCTTACCACTAGTTTGTCTCTGCGACAAGAGCTATCAAAGATAATACTCGCTCAGCGGTACTCGCTCAATGATGCTCGCTTGGCGGTCAGAAGTCAGAACTCACGCCGAGAGATCAACCAGCGGTAATTTCTACATATAGTGCGCCGCACGCCGGAGCGAGTGGTGCGAGTAATCGCCCGTCGCGCAAGAGCACTCGCTTATAGCCGAGCGACAAAACTATCGGAACTACACAAATGCTGCTCGCTGCTCGCCACCTCGTATCCAGTTTCCAGCTTTACTCGCTACTCGCTGATCGTCGACGGTGAGACAAGTACCTAATAGAAGCGAGTCGTGTTTATTGTAACTGAATATTTCTTCTGCAAGTCAAGTTTCCGGCTAATTAGTGCCTGCTAACAAAACATTTTATTTCTTCATGTGACATGTCATTACAGAATATACACCGAAATCGTTATTCAGTCCAATTACAAAGAAAATAATCTATAGTACAATAAATTATCGTAAATAAAGAGATATAACATTAGATACAGTACTAATGAAAAATTATAAAATTTAGGGTTACTTAAAAAATAATATTAGCAGCCGCACGGGTCGATCTTCAAGATTAAGCAACGCTTATCAAGATTGGTCTGTGGTTGGGTGACCATTTTAACACACCGAGTTTCCTCCGTGCCTCGGAAAGCACGTTAAGCCGTGGGTCCCGGCAATCATTTGTAGATCTTTGGCAGTCGTTACGGATTGTCAATAGCCAGAAAACCCCTGACTCCAGTCTTGCCAAGAACTACCGTGTTACCCAGTTGTTGTTGTGGAGGTCTGGTAGGTAGCCGCTCCACTTAAATGACTGGTATTCAGCTGAATCCGGTTTGACTGGAAGTAATATAGTTGGGAAAAGGCTAGGCAGATGATAAAAATAAAAAACCCAGTAGAAAAAAAGTAGTTAACAAATAATATGACTATTCGATGGAAAATAAACAATCAATTCCAACAAAAATTAAAGTACAAAATATTCTTATCATCGTACATCCACCATCTCACAGAATCTTAAACATTCACGACAAACATCCATTTCAGGTCGCACTCCGGTGCAGGTACTATGACGCGCTAATGCCATCAAATTCATATGATATAAAAGGGATAGTGCTATTCGCTATGTATAGCTCCGTCTCTCTCTTAGAGCAGAATCATGATCGTTTTAAGACTTCATAGTAACCCTGACGTCAAGAGAGCATTAAGCATCGTTAGTGCCCGGACTAGAGGCGAGTTGGCTCGAGACACAGTGCGTGCTGAAGGTACGGCCAATTTGGGCAAAACAAAGACACCTCAGTAACTGCGACCAGTTCCTGGCAGTCGGATTCACTCCGCAATGTACGGCACGCAGACATTAGCAAGAAGTACTTACGCCTTACTTCAAGAGAATTAAAATTCAACACACCAACTAAGAATTTTGTAGTATCTGAAGACATTTTTGTAAAGAAATTTAAGAAAAGTTTTTGGTCAATTTCAAGAAGTAAACTAGTTTAATAACATGAAAGAACATACTTAAAGTCATAGCGAAAAGATAAACAATGAGTTAGGTGTTAAGTTACCTAAGTTTTATTGTTTTTAAATGTGAGAATTTCATGATCAAAACGTTATGGGGCCTTGAAACATACGGATTACAGCGTTATCGCTAGCTTTATAAGCAAAGTAATCTTGATCTTAATTTAAATATTGATAGCCTTTTTTGGGTTCCAACTGTAAAGTTAAATCATAACCTTGTAAAACTCCTAAACCATGCTAGAAAAATAGTAAAAAGTCCTTAACTATTATTACATTACAAAGTTACAAATGCACTTGGGTTTAAGTCATTTTCTATGGAATTATTAGGATTATTGTACTTACCAAGTCCCATTTTATAAGTTGGTCAACTATTAATCATTAAAATTTTAAGCCTAAGTAACGGTGATAGTTTTCCTGTTAAATTCGTTGTATATGCTACTATTATGTTTTTTTTATGTCTCCTTTAACAACCGTTTAGCTGGCAAAGGGAGCAAATTATTGTTAGAGTCAAGTGCCCCCCGCACTTGACTCTAACAATAATTTGCCCTTTAAAGATTAAAATTTCGGAATCGAATCCTTGGATATAAAATGGTTTGAGCAAACCTTCAATATTTTTAAACGACACCCAACACCATGGGATAGATGATAAAAACACATCGCCGCATTACATCTAAAAAAATGTATTTCAAGATTTTATTTTACCACTTTGTCGGCGTGATTAATATGCATACCCGTACCAAATTTCATTTCTTTCTAGCGCTAAGCGTCTCTGAGCTAAACCACGGACGGACAGACAGACAGACAGACAAACGCACATTGCAAAACTGTAAGGGTTCCTTGTTGATTACTTAACCCTAAAAAGATTTATAAAACATCCTGCATGTTATTCAAGAATAGAATAGAATAGAATAGATCGTTTATTTGCACAGAAAGTAGGTACAATATACAGATGTTTTTTTAACATTAAGAGATCCTATACTTTCTACCTTAACTAAGGCATGCAATTTTTTTTTTTTTATAAAACTTATAAATTCAATTAAACAAATATTACAATACAGCCATGATACAAGCATAATTCAAATACAATGTCAGAATAAATTATTAATTAAATTCACAAATAAAAATTATTACAAAGAATGTCAGAGCCAATTGAATTGAATTTATAGAATAGGTAGAGAATGTCAATATTAATTTAAAATTTATCGTTCAAAAAATCGCCCATCGAATAATAACATTTATTAGTCAACAAATCTGTCAATTGCTTCTTGAAAACTGGAACTGTCTGTGTTTTTATTTTATCAGGTATTTTATTAAATATGATCGGGCCCATACATAAAACACTTTTCTTTAATAAGGTGGTGTCATAACTTCTCACATGCAGCATGTTTTTATATTGTTTTCGTATTGGCCTATTTCTATTATCAGATACTTTATTAAAAAGATGCATATTTGACTTGACGAAAACAGCAATTTCAAAAATATAAAGAGATGGGAATGTAAGTAATTTTAGGGACTTAAACACAGGTACGCAGCTATCTGTTACTGTTAAATTACACATTGCCCTTAGACATCGTTTTTGAGCCTTGAACACCTGTTCTCTGAGGCTACAATTTCCCCAAAATATTATGCCGAATCTCAAAATCGACGCAACCAACCCATGGTATGCAACCAATCTCGTGGCCATGCTCACTTTTTTAGACAGGTTAAAAAGAACATATGCAGCCACACTTAGTTTTTTGCATACTTCTTCTGCTTGTGGCTTCCACGTTAGTTGGCTATCTATCATTATACCTAGGAATCTAGCAACAGTTACTTCATCAACTTTTTGACCCTTATGAAAAAGATGTAAGATTTCTGGAGGAATTCGTTGATAAAAATGCATAACGTTTGTTTTTGGAACATTAATTATTAAATTATTATGGTCTAGCCAGTGTATAATATCTGTTAATGTATTATTAATGTTCTCTTCATATGAATTTCTGTCAACGCATTTAATTAAAGCAGTGCTATCGTCAGCGAAAAGAACCATAGGATGTTCAATGTGTCGTGGCAAGTCATTAATGTACAGTAAAAATAATAAAGGACCTAACACACTGCCTTGTGGCACACCATACTTGATAATTCTCACTTTAGATAGATATTTTTTCTCTCTCCTAGTTTTCAGGCATATTTTAGTGATCTCCGTATGCTGCTTACGATTACTGAGATAGGATTTTAAGAGATTAAGTACATTTCCTCTAATTCCTATGGCATATAATTTATTTATCAAGATTTCGTGATCGACACAATCAAATGCCCTCGTCATGTCCGTCAGAATTGCACAAACTGGCACTTTTTTGTCAACATTTTGCATTATTACATTTATTAGATCATAAACGGCCACATTTATGCCTTTGTTCTTTCGGAAACCCTTTTGTTCTGCACATAAAATATCATATTTAGATAGAAAATGATTTATCGAGTCATAGAGAATCCTTTCCATAACCTTTGAAAAAATTGGTATTAAAGCGATTGGTCTATAATTTGCGAGATCTTTCTTATCTTTTTTTTTGAAAAGAGGTTTGACTATAGCTGTTTTTAGGCTTTCCGGAAATGTACCAGAACTAATACATATATTTAGTATATGACTTAAATGTGAGGCGATCTCAAACGATACGAATTTTACGACTTTTGTTGATATTTCATCATATCCAGTGCTGTTTTTATTTTTTAATAAACTTATTGCTCTTAAAACATCTTGCGGTAATACTGGTTGCATAAACATTGAGTTTGGGTTACTTGTCAAATTCTTAGAGTCGGGCGTAGTAGTCACATTTTTTTGTGTTTGGTCAATAAAATAATCATTAAAAGCGTTGGCAATTTCTGTCGGATCAGTAATGGTCTTATCTTGAATTCTAATTTGGGAAATCGGTTCGGTAACTCGGTGTTTATTATTTATAACCTGCCAAGATGCTTTAGATTTGTTGCTTGAGGTGTTAATAAAATAATTATTTTGCGCTTTTTGCGTTAATTTAATAATTTTCCGAAATCTGCGTGAGTAGTTTCTGAACGTGTTTTTATTACAAATTGATGATTCGCGTCTGTATTTCCATAATAAATATCTTTGTTTTCTACTGCACACTCGGATGCCGCGTGAGACCCATTTAACGGTTTTATTTGTCCTAACTTTTACCAATTTGTATGGAAAGCAAAGATCGTACAACCAGCGGAACTGTTCTAAAAAATAATCGTATGCTTCATTAGCATTATTTGTTTGGTAAATTTCAAAAAAGGAAAGGCATTTTAGGTAACTTTTAAACTTAATCATATTTTCATTGGATAGGTCTCGTTTTTTTACCCTCCAAGAATTTATTCTATATGATTTCGTTACTTTAACTTCTAAAATTTGGGCAGTGTGGTCAGACAATGCAAAGTCCAGTACTTCTGATGAACAATTTAATTCAGAGCTGCGTGCAAAATTGTCTAAGCAAGTATTGCTGCCGAGCCTGGTGGGTTGTTGAAGTTCTAATTTAAGATTGTAGCCCAATAGAAAGTGTTCAAAGTCTAGAGCCAAGTTATTTCTTTTTAACGTGTCTATGTTGAAATCCCCACATATGACTATTTTCTTATTAGATTTGGTACATACTTTTTTCAAAATAATCTCTAATTTATC
Organism: Mamestra configurata; assembly: GCA_002192655.3. Classification (NCBI taxonomy): domain Eukaryota; kingdom Metazoa; phylum Arthropoda; class Insecta; order Lepidoptera; family Noctuidae; genus Mamestra; species Mamestra configurata. Next base: position 161,258 of record NDFZ01005334.1, read on the forward strand.
ATAAAATACATTTAAGTTATTAAACTTTGGTGGCCTATAAATGCATATTATAATTAGATTATGATTTGATACTTCTATGCCGCAGCATTCAATGACATTAGCTATAGAATGATGCGAAATATCCGGAAGTTCTTTATAATCCAAACAATTTTTAATCAGAATACATGCCCCTCCTCGTTTCTGCGATCGTCTTGCATAAATAGCTCCTAATTTGTAGTTGGTAATATTCAATAATTTTTCATGTCCGGCCATTATAAAATGTTCTGTGATACAAATGATATCCATGTCTCTTTTCTGTTGATATAGATCTTGAATGTGTACACTAAGCATGTCAGATTTATTTAAAAGACCAGCAATATTCTGATGAAGGATGTTTAAATGGTTATATACGAAAAAAATCATTGTTTTCTGAGGAATCTATATTAGCAGAGTCAACCGGATAATTTTGTGTGATTGGCAAAGCTTCTTGTGATCCGAAAACTCTGTAGTCAATCCTTATTCTGGACATAATCTGGTCAAATATGTTTCTCCAACCGTTTTTATTTATTTTCCCCGTATTGTAGGAAAACATTTCATGCGATAGGGTAGCATTGCTATCGAAAAAATATGCGTATTCGTTATTTCGTATGTCTGATAAGAGGAGGTTATTGAAAAGCTCCACTTTGTAATTATGTATCAATGCACCTTTAACGTAGATCGGGGTGCAGATAACAACATTAGTGTGGGTTATATTTTTCAGTGAACAGTTTAGGTTGTGAAGTATATTTACGTATTCACCATTTCGCAGATCTGTTTCTCCAATGAAGATCAGGCAATAGTCGTTTACAGAGAAGTCTTTTAATTTATGTTGAATGGTACTTAGAAAATCTTTTGAGGTGACGTTAGGTACTAAATAATGACAATACTCAAAGTTTTTGGAGAATACTTCTTCGATTAACGGCAGAGTCCCTCTTGTGCAATTGCTGCTGATAATAGAAAGTTTATTTTTGTGTAAGACGCCTGATACATTTTTGTTAGCAAAATTACTCACTTGCGCTGCAGTTTCGCAGTTTTGCGGTTGCACAGTTTCATAGGAATGAATACGTTCTGTCAGTAATGCGATCTCTTGCTCTGCGATCTGTAATTTGTTCTGTAATATTAATATTTCACGTTCCAGGCGAAGTACATTGTCACTGGTCTCAGCTTTCAATGAGTTTGACGATGGAGAGGACGGTAGAGAACTCAAGTGTTGTTGCTGGGATTGATCTTGCCTTTGCTTCTTTGTACTCGAACCCGGTTTACGAAATATGGACGACGATTGGCACAGGGATTTTAGAGTTTTGATTTCCGCTGATAATTTGATAATATGCTTATGTAGATCTCCGTTTTCTAGCAATATACTTTCTAATTCATTTTCCGTACTTTGCAGTTTGAGAGTTAGTTGAGCAATCGTTTCTTTCATTTCTGAGTTAGAGATCAATTCGTTTACAGTTCTGTCAACACTCCTTGATAATCTATTGGGTGTTGAGTACGATTCATCAAATGTTTCCCCGTCAGTAATTAAATGGGAGTCAGATAACATTGTGCTGTTTGATTGTACATTCAGTTCTTGTTCCTTAGGTGATGGCGTCAACAAAACAGTTCTCTTATTTCTCAGTGTAATGCCGGATGTATAATCGGTTTTAGCATAAATCTTGTTCCTGATACACATCTTACATCTCCATTTCTGTTTTGCTTCTTTATCCTTGAGCCGATATGTGTGTTGTGGGTATCCATCGCAATCAAGTTCGTATCTGTTATCACAGGCAGAGCACAGTGCTGTACTTTTAATGTCTACCTTCCTCTTACATTTGTGACATATTACTAGCTGTGATAAATTACCGGTACTGCTTGAAGACATTGCGTTTATGAAGTTTTACAAATTAAATAATGGCTTTTTGAAATTCCCTAAAAGTGATTGTTGTTGTTGATACTGAGGTTTGAACCCGCGACTCATTGAACAACGCAAGTTATTTAGACCAAAAGTAGAACGTTCTTACTACTAGGCCAACTGTGCATTTATCTTGCGGTCGAATATTTTGACTATTTGCAGCTGCTTACATTTCTTTTTCAAATTACGATGTTAAGGTTCAAAATCGTATTCTTTTCGTCGATGTTAGAACGGTTGAAGTTCAAATTAAAAATGAATCACTTTTGCACTTGGTCTTTGTTTGTGTTGTTTTTTTAACACTTGTTTTTAGGTAATTATTGGGTCACAGGATTTTTAATTGTTGTTCAAATAGTTGTTTTTTCCAGATTTACACTTTGTTATTGTTTTTGTTGGGAATGTTTTTGGGGCAGAAGTATGATGTATTGTTTTGGACTTAACTTCATTGTTTGTGCATAAAACTCGTTGAAAACACTGCCACTAATTTATTGTTTCAAGTTTTATCGATGCACTTATTTATTATACACTTCTACACACTAATAGTATTTTAAAATATATTTTAAGACGGAGCGATAATTTTTACGTTCGGCTAGCATGAGCGCCACCTAGCGTTGAAGAAAGTCGGTGAACATTAAAACAGTTAGTATGATACAATCGCGCTTTTATAGTTGGACTTTTAATTTATTGTATTCAGTAACTTTACAGTTGAAGGGTTCAGATTTTGACAAAAAAAAAGAAAGTGAGTTCTTGTAAAAATGAACTTGAATTATATCTTTCATTTGCATTTTTTTATATTTTAAATTAAGTAACTTGTCTTAAAAACACGAAATACACTATGAAAAATTGTCTTTGAACTGTCAAGTTACTGAATACAATTAAAAGTGGAACTATAGAACAAAAAATATCCACTAGGCGCGTATCGTGTGTAACATAACAAAAATGAAACGATATCCTGCCCAATTAATACTGAAATCAAATCATAAAAAATGTGATATAAAATCGATATTGCACCCACGGATAGCCTCCCACGTGCCACCTTTGCCATGAAATTTAATACAACGAGATCTATCGGACTATACACAGAAAAAATAATGAATAAAGTGCTTTCGAGAATATAATATTTCACATTTATAATTTTCTTTTCAATGCAAGCAATTAAGTCGGGACAAAGGGAGATTTTTGTGGGGTAAAAAATATGACTTTAATTAGGTAGTCCTTCGGTTAGATCTCATAACAATATTGGAAACAAAATTTCAAATCATCGAAGCAATTAAAAATTTAAAGAAACAAAACGCATTACAGTTCAGGAGTGGGAGCTTGTGCCGTCACGTCCACGTACAAAGTGTACAAAAGCGTTACGTCACACGAAATTTGTCACTGTATCCTCTTCATCAATATTTTTTTTTAACTGTCTGACTAATAAGGTTTTTAGTCATCTAGAGAAACTAAATTAATATCCACCAACAGATATACGCTTTTGTCTTAGATATCAGCTTACTTTTTTTTTGCACATGTCTGAGACTCCCATTTGTGAAGCTCCAACATGATTAGTTTCTTGATGGCCGCCTACAGACCAATCAGTCGGCCTGTTTCATAAACTTGAGACTTTCAGGAAGCAGTGCTCTATGGACGAGAAAAGATGGATTAACTGACTAGTTCATGCCGAATCCTTTGAACACAGTGAAAGCTCACAAAATGCAAAAGCAATATAACGAGTATTTGATTTCAAATTAAGCGTGTTCAGTATTCTGAAGGCAAATAAAAGTAAAAAAAGTCAAAAAAAAAGTCAAAACGTTTATTTCAATTAGGCCATTAAACGGCACTTTTGAACGTCATCGTTTACAGTTCAGTAAAATAATAATGTTACATTAATAAAGTGACTCTAGTGTCCATTCGGAAAGGTAGATTCTTATGGAGAAGAACGGACAAGAAACTCCATAGTTACTCTTTTCAAATAATGATTTTACAAAATTTGGTATACAAAAATTAATTTAATATTATGTGAGGACGATGCACCCAGAGTATGCTACTTAAAGAACAAAGTATCACCAGCAGAGGTAAACTTATTAATTTCCTAAAGAAATTTAGGTAAATTGTACTCACATATTTACAAACATTGGAACCATTAATTAAACAACAGTGTGTGAGTCAACAGAAAAATAAAAACACAAAAAAAGAAACAGTATATCTATAAAGTTAATACATTAATCAACCAGTTTGACCTTCACCCTTGATTGTCCTATGGAGCAGGACCAGCATGTTTCCAAGCATTCTTATCCTGAATGTAATCTTCTAATTTGTAATATGCTTGTTCACAAAGTGTACTTTTAACATACTCTTAAAAGTTGAGATCTCTGCAGGCTTGGAGTATTGCAGGGTTTCCCAATGCCTTGAAAAGTATTAGTTTTTTTTTTACAATAACTATAAAAATAAAACTTTTAATTCAGACAGAGTCCATTAATTGATTAGTATACAAAAACTTAGAAGGTAGTGTTATTACTTATAACTACCGGAAAAAAAAATGCAATTATATACCTACACTAAACTCACATGCAGGCTTATCCAATGCCCCAGTATGGGGCTGTCCCATCTGTCCGATATACTCGTAGCTCCCAGGATGATGTTGGGGCTGGCGCGTGCCCGACGCATGGCGGAGGCGCAACGTTTGCGCATGATGGCATGAAAACCATTAATCTCCGCCTCCGCGAACATGCCGGATGCACTACAGTAGCGTGGCAACCCCAACAACACCCTGAATGCATTATTATACTGGACTCGCAGAGCACTGTATGCCCTGCTGTATGTACCTACACTGAAAAGTTTTTTTATGTGAAACATCCAATGCGGGGTGGTGACGCGTCATGAGCAAGTGACTATGTGACACTCCAATTTTTTTTTGTTATGCCTTATTTATTTCCTTTCAGAAACTATCCCAGTATGCATATTATCTGTTCAATATAATTTCGATGTTTCTCTTCTGACAGGTGTCCCGCGACTGCTCACTTTTTAATTTTTCTTTTTTCTTTTCATATAGGTCGGTTTCCTGAGCCAAATCTGTATACCGTGTTACAGCATGCTAAACCGAATTCTGCCAACCACTAGACCAATGTATGCTATGGCTTTGAAGAATCTGGATAGATGGCATGCCAAAGCTGAGAGGATTGAACAGAAACTTACCCATCCTGATGTTGAAATTGAGATCAACATAGATGAAGACTCTGAGCCTAATGGTGTCATGGATGATTTGGAAGACCGAGTGTCAAAGCTTAAGATAAGTGAAGAACCAGCCCTGGTTGTGGACGTGGTACACGAGGCCGTTTCTTGGGAAGAAGACGTAGAAGAGATAGAGATAACAGATTCTCTGCGGTCTGCAGAGATGGTTCGCAGTGGGATCTGGAAGAATATCGAGGGAGAGAAGTGGATCGCCGGTAAATGGAATCCAGAATGAATAAGGAAAATCAAAAAGAAGCATGAATAAGCATATAGAAAGTATATTCTCTTCAAGATGATTTATAATTGAGTGTGATCCTTCAACTAGGATGTTCCAGAACTGGTATAAAACGATTTAGACTGGTAAGTAGGTGGGCATAGTGGGTGATTTTCGAGTAATCCAACCCTTGTTTGTACTAGAGAAGTATCACGAAAATTTCATAGCACAAACTTTGCGACGCTTAGTTTCCAAAGTAATAGGTATATTACTCGTATTTAAAAAAAATATGATTCTAGGGATTTGTTAATTCTTGGGCTTTTAGACAAGTATCCGTTTACTACCCAGAGCTTTAGAACATCCCATTTGAAGGAACGCACTCAATTACCGGTGACCCTGAATCATTATGTTACCGAATCATTGCAAACACCGTCGTTTTCAATACAAAACAAGCTGTAACGTTAGTCCAAGCAACGTTCTGGCCAATCATACAACTACTATTATAAATGCGATAGTTTGGCTGGATGGATTTTGGTCACTCGATCACGCCGGAACGGCTGAACATACCTGGATGAAATTTGGTACAGAGTTAGATTATAGTCCGGAAAACAGCTCTTTTTATCCCGTGAGTATATTCCCTTGGTATAATTTACGATATTCACTTCTGTGGCAAAAGCTTGTTGTTGTAATAAATGTTTCTTTCGCGATTTTGTCACCAAAAGTGTTTGCATGTATCCGGTGACATGTAAAGTAATGTATTTCAAAAGTGACGTTAACAACCTGAAAAGAGTCATTAGGATAATCAAAGTAGAAATCGTTTCATTTATTTATTTACTAACAATCTCCAATAAAGTAGTATTTAGATTAGGGTTAGTTTGTGTATCCCTTCAATTATGGGAGACCACAGCAATCGAGACAACAACATTAGAATTGAAAAAAATATTAAAGCAGGACTTTGGGAAAACACAAAACTTCGAAACAATAAAATTTAAAGAATATACACAATATGAGAAAATGAAAAAAAAAATGTGGTTATGTAAACATTTTTCGCTATTGGTCCCATTTCAAAACAATATATCAAGATGATGAATCCAATTATCCCTTTTGAACTTAAATGCACGTGTTAAATGCACGATAGTTCAATTAGAATTAGTTAGGAATAGTTCAGTATTTTAGTATTATCTTATCAAATAAGTTATAATTGTTTTAGTTGTAAGATGTAGATCATCTCGTAAGGTAATGTTTTGGGTTATGGAATCAGATTTCAATGTTTTATTGTAAGGGGTATCACCGTCACAGACATAAATCAATCGACTGATCGTCTAACCGGGTGTGTAACGTTTGAAATAATAACAGAAGGTCTAGTGATCATATGACCTAATTTCATTTCGTATATTTTTTGTATTACAATGATCAAATGATTTAAGAATTATTTGGAATTGCTTAGAAAATGAGTAAATATGAAAATTAGGTCAAATGAACGTTATATGAAAATTTTAAATTATGTGAAATGAACGTTATACTAAATTTTATAAGAGCAAATGAAGGTTGTATGAAATATAACATTAGATCACTTGAAATTAGGATATTTGTTTTTAAAGCATATGAAATTATATCATGTGAACTAATCAAGTGATATTACACTATCTGTTATTTAACCATACATTACACACCCCGTCGATCCATTGCATCGATGGATGGTAGAATAGATCAGACGAAGTCGATCCAAAGTTGCTACTACACCAGACGCTAGCTCACTTGCAATCGACTAAATTAATGTCAACCATCGATCAATTGATGTCGTGACACCCAAAATGAGCGGGCAGTGACACAGATAATGTTTCTTTTTATCAGCTGAAATAAATTCGAATAAATTAATAAACTCAATTACTTTCATTTTATTTCACTAACATACAAATAACTCTTTTACACGTCAATCTTTTCTTGTCAAATAAATCTCACTTCGAATGATGTTTTGACGCTTTTCGAGCCAAGTGTCAAGTTAACTCGCACGAGTAGTAGGAAATGTTGCAGGTAGGATAGAGCTAATCTATCCTGTCTTATCCGTCTGTAGTCTTCATGTTACGCTCAAAGATCGAAAACTTCAAATGAGCGAAAAATAACTCACAACGCGTTGTGGCTTCTTTCGATCAGCCACATCGTGAATTTCGCGTCGTAGCACTTTAATTAATGGCCTGTGACCCTTGAACACAAACTGACTGAACGTATTTGGATGACATTATGGCACACATCACTATAGTTTATAACCTGGATTAACACATACATAGAATACTAGATCGAAGTACACGCGCGTGAAGGCACGACGTTAGTTCTCAATATTAGGCCATTTTTGAAATTTTTCTAAGTAAATTTCGTCCACTCAAATCGACTCTGTCGCCATGAAAATCGACAAGAATCGATTAGCGCCATCTGTCGAATTACTACCGAAGAGGACTGACAGTGGTTGGTCATGCCGAGGGTCGTCGGTCTGTTGGTGAAGCGGTCATGTTGGGACGAACATTCTTGTTGTCAACGGCGAACATGCACTACGAATTCGGCGAATTGCTAATTTAAAAAAAAATCAATGCATGACAAAATAAATAGCTTTGTGTAACTAAATTCAATTTAATTGTGGAGAGTCATTTTGGCTTAAGGAAAAACAATTCAACGACTCTAGCCTGTTTTTCTTTAGTAAAACTAATTACCGAAGCTCTTAATAAAACAATGTCTACTTTATCGGTATTCTTAGATATGAGCAAAGCATTTGATTTTGTATCATACGAACGACTATTCAACAAGCTAGAGAAATATGGCATAAGAGATAATAGTTCTTTTAGATAAATAACTTTTACATGATTGGCTGTTTAGTTATTTATCTAACCGCCAACAGAGAACTGTCCTAGAGATAACTCTAGGATAGAAAATGACAGGTACTGGGACGAAATTTTGCTTAAAACTAAAATTTTATGATTTTGACGTCCCTCTACAGGGTCTGCCACTATTTATATTATATATTAATGACCTAATGCTTTCAAGTTTGTATTTGTAAAAAAATACTCTCATTTATTTCTATTAAATGAACAAGTCTCCGAAAGACAACAAATTTCCAGTAAATTACTAGTACCTCAGAGATTGCAATTATATGGTAGAAATGCCAGTTGTTAGACAATAAAAAAAATATAATTAATTACCACCTGCCCTGAGAATGTTACCAATTAATGTAAACTGTTTACTAGGCTCTTAGACATGTGTTTTTATTCCGTCAATTAATTTTTTAATCATACATTTTGATATCGTAATTAAGAGCTTAACAATGAATGACATTAATACTTTGACATTATTATAAATTATATTTTAGACATTATGATTTATATTTTTGATTTAACTATGAATATTTTGACATTATAAACAATTAATTTTTGATGGATCTTAACTAGTCTATGAATTTGACATTAAAATTATGAATTCATAAACTTAATATAAAATTTCATAACTTTAAATTCATAATATTTTTATAATTTACCTAGTTTTGACTTGCATGTACATATCTAGCTTATTATTTAATATTTCTTCACTAGCAATGGTGGTATGTGTGAAACAATGTATAATGTAAGATCTCAATGTACCATTTACTGAGAAGTAAATACTTATTATTATTACTTATTATTAATAATTGCAGTGGGGCGGTGCGAGGAATTTGCGCGTTGTTTGGTACAAGTGAAAATCCTTCTGTTTGAGGCATACTGCCAGTCCTTCTATGTGAGCACCCTATTGGCCAGTCATATCCGGCGGGCCGCCAATGTCAATAAAATTCAATACAACAGCACATTCAGGATGCTTCTGCGGCTGCCTCGTTATTGCTGTGCATCTGCAATGTTTGCGAAGGCGCGCACAGACGGATTTCAAGGGATTATTCGCAAGAAAGTCGCTTCTGCTTTCAAACCCGTGAGAGACAGCAGCAACGGAGATACCGTTGCTGCTCTCTCTCACGCGCAATATGATTGCTTCGCGTGCTGATTGCCTAAACCAACAGAGATGGATGAACATCATGTTAGGACGTTACATGTTAGTAAACTAGTGCAAGGGTGTCTAGAGTAGGATGACAGGAATGATGATGACGTGTCTGGCTCGCCAATTGATTAATTATTTATTTATTATTATTTAGACATGAGTGTGATGTTATTCTGTACTGTGATTTAATTTTGATTTTGTGATTTATTATGTTTTAAGGTTATTTTGATTTTATTCAGTTTTGTTGTGTTTTGTTTTTATTTTTTGCGTTTTTGTTTTAATTTTTATTAAAATAAATATTTACTTTTTCGTGTTGTAGGTAATTATTGTTGATGTTGTAATTATTTGGAGGACTTTTTATAAGAAAGTGATTGAGTGACAACTTACAAGATTTTGATTTAAAACTTCGCCCATTAATACCCACGCTGTCTCTATGGCTGATCCTGACAACACTTCTGATATAAATATTAATTATGTCAATAAATGATAAGCCATAACGAACTGTCAATTGGATTGACTGGAGTGGAAAAATTTAAATTGAGTAAACGCAGCCAACTACTTGCCTTTTCATTGAATGGCGCCGTTTAGTCAGCGGCCTAAGTGACATTACGGCATTTGATTGTAAAGCTAGGCAAATTACTTGGTTAGATAAGTAGCGGAACATAGGGCATAGGAAGCTTGAGCACCCCGACAAGGATAGCTCCCGTCATGCCATTCATGTTAGGTTCCATTAAACCCTACTAACAGAAAGAGGCGACTCGAGCATCGGGGCTCCGTTGAGGCGACTCGAGCATCGGGGCTCCGTTGCGTCGTCGAGGTAAGAATGTTGATATCGATTGTTGTTTGAATTAAGAATTCCCAAAATTAAATATTTCGTATATTTTCGTCACACGGATCCCCTTTTCTATAAACGGCCTAAGCGTCTACCAGCTCGTTCATATTGTTGTATTAAGCGCGTTGGCTGGATGTCATTTAGGTCGTTGATTAAATGGCGCGTTTCAGTGAAAAGGCTAGTTATACCAATCAAAACGGCCGCCCGTCACCACTTCCGAAAACACTAGCAAACTTAATTTAAATTTTTAATAACTGACTTGATTTGATTGAGATCTGGATGTCTTTTTTTTTTTTTTTTTTT
>NDFZ01005334.1:184285-232171 GCA_002192655.3 Mamestra configurata
ACCCGCGCTACGGCTGCATGACAGGCCGTGGTGTCCGAGGCTGTTGACAACTTCGCCACAGTGGCAGCGATGAGGAGAACAACAAGGAGCGCCAAGACGCAGGCAGGCAGCGAGGCGGAAAGTAGTATCGTCGAACATGGTGCCAATGTTCGACGACGGTAGTGCGTGAAGCCAGAGACCCGACTCCCACTCACCCACAGCCAGCAGGCGCGCACGCTCTGCAGTAGTAGTTGATGTGGCAATAAGTTTTTCCTGAACTTGCCTGCAGAGCGGCTCGTCCCACCGTCTCTGGGATGAAGGGTAGTCGGGCGGATTTGAATTCGGGCAAGCGAGTCTCCAGGCCTCCACAGCCTCGGTGAAGTACGGCACATCAAAATCAATCAGTGTAGAAACTAGAATATTCCTGATTAATTTATCAGTGCCGTACACCGAGGATATAAAAGCCGGTAAACTAATACTGGTAATTTTGCGGACGCCGAGGCCTCCCTACGGATGGGAAAAAAAAAGTAAAAAAAGTAAAGTAAAAAAAAATAAAAAAAAATAAAAGATAAATAAATAATATCTATAAAGTTAATACATAAATCAACCAGTTTGATTTTGTCTACACCCTTGCTGGCGTCTTATCACTTCTTCGTCACATCACGTCTTATCACTGGCGTCTCTCGAGATGGAATTTGTAGTCGAAGTCAAATAACCCATAAAAGAATCAATCTAAAAGAACACCAAAAGAAAAGGGTATTTTGTATCGCTGACCCTACTTTTGGACAGACTCAAAGACTCAAAGCATTTATTTCAATTAGACCATTTACAGGCACTTTTGAATTGTCAAAGTCGGTCGGACAAAAAGATGAAGCTCTTTACACGTTTCAAAGTGAAGATATCTATTGAGAAGAACGTGCAAGAAACTCCATTTTATTGTGACTGCCACAGAATAAACTAGTACATAAGTACTGGGTCAAATATAATAAAAAGTATGTTCAAGACTTATTGGATGCTGCTGAAGTTTTTGGAAAAAATATATTTATGAGACTAATTTAGAAAGTTTTAAATAAAATAGGTATCCATTTATAAATATTTTATTTATCTTAGTTTGTAGTCGTTTAAATTACACATCAATCTACAATAATCTGTCAAATTTATTGCTAAAGCATAAGGTTCAAGGTTGATCAGGAAAATTTGGCGGTTTTGTGTAGCTAAATGTGCTTGTGTCTATACATAATATATTTCAAATACTAACCTGAGATAAGCGATGGCCGTTTTGCGCGAATGTGACGCATATCTTCCCACCTTGCATAACTTTTGTAATTTTGTTTATTTTATTTTTTGGTATGCGTCATGCTTGTCGCAAATAAACTCTTTTTCTTTCTTTTCTTTCTAAACTAGTAATTTATTCATTTATTAATGATGGAACAACATTTTATCCCGTGAGAATCTTCCCTTGGGAATACATCTGGCATCAAAAAATTTGTTCGCATCGCTGTCGACTGGAAGTGCGCCCTAAACACTGGCGGCATGTAGGTTTAGATTCATCAATGTCTTGCTTGTCTGTTCCGATCAGAGATTGTGGCAGTCGAGGCTTTAACTTAAAATGATGCCCTTTCATGGTTTTCCAGTATTGGTGATGATTTTCTATGTCTTCCTTCAACTGAAAGAGATAATTTAGTATTACTTACAACTAAGTCTGGGTTGAAAATATTTTTCCTTAATTAAATTGTACCTAATATATCTAAGTAGATTACGATGTGTTTTTTTCACAATTAAAGAATTGATTATGAGAGCTTTAGCAAAAAAAGTAGGAGGTATATATGTTCCACTGTGTATATATTTTTTTTTATGCGTTTTCACCGATTTTCATATTACACTTTAACATGTAGGTAGACATCTCAGTGTTTTGAAAACGTCTGACTTGCATGGAGCAGAGGCGGGTCGGTAGAATTACATATTTAAATCTTCCGTGGTCTGCGTTACATATTTTCAGCGTCAGCGCATATTAGTACATTTAACTGTGTCACTTTTTTTTTTTTTTTTTTTTTTTAACGATGGGAAATCATCAAATGACGTCTTCCGCTCTGGGTGGAGCGGAAGGGCGTGTCAGACTCTTACTGACTAAAACCCATCCGTGTTTCTTCCAAGGCCCTTTGCGTTCCAGGGCCGCGGTGACTCTTTCGAACAAATTCCGCAACCCTGGCAGGTAACTGTGTCACTTAGGTAACACATGCGCCTTTATATGCTTTTTTAATATGTGGTAAATCAAGATTGTTATTTACTTACATCAAGGTGATCTTACAAGGTACAAAGGTACATTTCATTAGGGTATTTAACACCCACTGCATCGCACCAAATCTGTTTAGCTGATTTAGGCACCGTAAAAAATAATGTATGCACATTTTTCGAAGTGTTTTTACAGGCTGGTACGAAACAATATTTTAGAACTTCCATAGTCGTATATTTAGAATTGTCATGGGGCTGCATTTTGCAGTGCTTCGACTATGTTCGTAGAAGCGCACACTGATGGGTTTCATGCTCTTATAAGGAAGCAGTGTGCGTCGCTGCTCAGTCGTGTTAGGTCCAGTAGCAACAGTATTATAAGCGTATTCGCGGACAGGTCCACTGGGACCCTCCTCTGCTGCGCCACTGGATACGTTTGCATACTGTACTGTGAGCAGTGGTCAGTTCCTCCTCGTCTTAATGTCTGTAACTGTGTCCTAAACTATATTTCTATTTGTGTGTTGTGTCTTTTTTTTTGGGTTGTGTGTGTTGAAATATGGATTTTATCTGAAATAATTGTTTATTACTATTATTGTGCAGTGGTTCAAAAGAATAGAACAGAAATTAAGATCATTTACAGAACTTGTTGACATTATTGACATTACTTGTGATATTCGTCACTGTCGTCTACTAAAATAAATATTTTGAATCACAAATTTGATGCCTCTAACTGCATCAGACTCATCGCAAAGTGATATTTGTATTGGAGATTTTTAGTTTGAAAAATCCTTCATATTTTTTTCTTTCTTCTTGCCATTGTTTATTTACTGTATATTTCAATTTTAATTTATATGAGGATTTCATATTTTAAATACTAATCTAACTATATACACTTAAAATAAAAATAAAAACTCCTTACTATAATATATATTTTATACGGCACGGTTTGGCGCAGTGGTTGAGCGATTGACTGCTGCGCTGCGTGTCACGGGTTCAATTCCCGCTCGGAACAAATATTTGGATGGCCTACAGATAGTTGTTCCGAGTCTGGCTGTTTGTGTTTGTGATTTTGTATGTTTGTAAACGCGATTCAAAAGAAATTCCTATTGCGGGGCAACGATTTCTTTAAAATAAAAAATGGCGTCAAAAAATCTGTATATTATATAAAGAACCTTAAATATGAGTACGCACTTCTGAAACATCCTGTACAATATTATTTTCTAACACCATGCAATAGTTTTTCCTTTCATTTCATTACAATAATAGGTAATCTCCCGTTCCCTTTTTACCAGAATGCCCCAATAGATAATCATTTTTCCATAGTTGTATTGCTTTGGACTTTGCAAATATAAAAAGGCGACACTAACGAGTTTTTCGTTTATAAGATCATCATCAGTCTTCATTTTTGCCCAAATAGTAGTCACTGGTAACAAAGACTTGACTTACATCCCCAGCTGTCTATCAGTTGTGGTATACAATTGCTACCAAAGCCTTGTATCTGCATTGTCATTTCCGGGATTACCTGTCATATCCGACGTCCTGGATCCACGTCCTATATATTGATGTATTCATCAGGATGTATATTTACACAAAAGCTAGAATACGAGGCTGTGGTATACAATTTCATGAGCACGGTCGATGTGTATAGGGGAGCCACAGTATGCAGAATAGTTCTCCACATTCGTTTATCATGTACTTATACTTTGAAAGGTACCCGTCATGTATAGTGCGGATTTCTAAGGAAATTAATAGGTAAAAACAGCAGTGAGAAGCGTAGCAGCATTTATTATCATTTTTACGTCATTACCAATGGCTGTCAGTTGTTAATACACATGTTGTGTGTGAGAGTTTCCTCATACAAGCAGGGATTTTTATCTGAAAAAAAAAACCAGCCCAGTACGAGCCAGACTCGCCCACGAAGGGTTCCGTCTATAAACCGAAAAATCCTGTTTCTTAAATGGGAGAGCTATTCATTTTAAATTGTTATTATTATTTTATAAATTATGGTATAAGGAGAAAGAAGAAGAACAAGTTATGATAATTTTGTGTCAACTTGTCGTGCCCTAAGAACCGTATTCCAACGATTACGAAATTTAAAAAAAACGTATGAGTCGGACTCTCACACGAAGGGTTCCGCACCATAATCCGAAAAATCCGAAAAAATCACAGACCATCGGACGGACGGACAGCGGAGGTTTACCTACTATATCAAAGAACTAGATGGAGCTAGTAGTAAAGACGTCGAAGACTGAACGCTTTCCATAAGTCCAGTGTTTGCTTGCACCAACTACTCTATAGACCAAGACGAATCCAAGGACACCCCATTTGTTTTACATTTAGGAGAAAAATAAGTCTTTTCCTAACGCTTCGTCAACTATACCACCTGCCTTTTTTCTAAAACATGGAATATTCATAGGTACATAAACACACACATATTTACATATGTTATTGTATGTATCATATTTTAGAAAACCAATGAAAATCAGCGCCAAGCGTTGGGTCCCCCATGACACTGTATCATGCTGAGTGGGTAGCCATTTTGCCATAGTAACAACGTGTATGCGTGTATGGGTGCGCCAAAGTTCATCTAAATTTTCAACTCCGATAGTTGGAAATCCGAAAATGTTCTTCCTAACATTTTTCATCGTAACAATCACAATTCCTAACTACTCTGTCTCTAATGTTCATAATTCCGAAGCATTCAACTTCATAATGTCAGTAGTAATAAACATCTATATATTTTACTTTTATTTGTTTTCCTATATTTTCTCAACATAACCATCTTTTACACTATTATTCAAAGTCATATAGGTTAGGTTAGAACTGAGACCAACTAAGCTCGAGCCGAGCGAGCGAAACGAGCGGTTCCGCGGCAGCGGCCGGCGAGCGCTACCTCGAAATAGGTCGCGAAATTTTTCTAAGTATTTTTTTCATGACACTCTGACCTGAATTTAATTCATTTAAGACAAAAATCAGTGAAACGACCTTTAATCATTCTAAACAGTTGATTTTTGATACATTTCAGAGTATTAGTGAAAATATTATGGTAAATATATTTAAATTAATTATATTATTAATTACAATTTTCGGAAACATGAGTGTTATGAACATCGCCGGTAGCACTACAAATAGTATGAATGAAAACTTTAGGATGAAAAATTTTAGGAAGAGTGATCATTCGGATTACAAATCATTAGGAATAACAATTTCGGGTAAAGAACTTTAGGTGGGCCAGAATGTACCGATTCATTTTTGTTCTGTGATTTTTTCTTTAAATGTTTTTTTCAATTTTGTTCTTATTAAGTTGGTACCTTTTATTTATGTGCCTGTTAAATAAAAGTTACATTTCTATACTAATGTGGGTAACTCAATTCGAAATACTAAAAATAAAATATTTTTTTTTTAGTTAACTCTTATTTACATCCTTGTTTTTTTTTTTTATATTTTTTACTTTTTCCATGAAATTGAGATATCTCTATTGAACCTCCAGCAGGTAGTCAGCTAACTTTGCGCATTCTATCGGCCCTAATATCTCATTTCAACTGTCGATACTTCTAAGTGGAATCGTCTACCATGTTTGTCACGTACGTCACCGCAGTAAGAAGGACAAAAATCAAGATTAGGGAGAAGAGAAGGGATTCTTAGTGACATAATAAAACCCAGTTGTTGTAATCGATTGTTCATAAGTTCAACACAATTTTCATTTCTCCTATTGTTCCAAAAAAACATGAACGACTGTAATGTTCTAGAAGACAACCATGCATGCCTATTTTTAAAAAACCCTGTAAAACTGAATCAACGTTTTAATCCTTTAGAATTTGGTTAAAATTTATTGACGTTTGGTAGGAGGATGGTGGGAGTGTGAGGGGTAAGGAGGGATGGGGTGCCCCCTTGCCCATTTGTCTCAATTTAATATGTAAATGTGGTAGCTTTTTTTGAGAATTTTCTGGAGTCCGGTGAAACTTAAATGAACCCACGGTATCTAGATCTTTAATTTGAATTTCGAAATAATGGAAGTAAGCAGTTTCTTAATGCTGGGTTATTGGTCATGTGTCAAGCCATGTTTCAAAATATTTAGCAAAATTATCTGCACTGTCAGCTCAATTAAGTGACATGATGAATACTCTCGATTTTTCCCCAAAAATGCTACAGAAACTAAAAACTTTGAGATCCAGCTGGCAAACAAATCACAGGCAGAAGCCTCATTTACGGGCACGCAGGGCGTTGCGCGTCGCATGCGGCGTGGCGTCTCACGGCGCGTGCGGCGTGGCGTCTCACGGCGCGTGCGGCGTGGCGTCTCACGGCGCGTCAGGCGCTTTTTCCGTTTTCAGACAGGCGGCGCGTGCAGCGGCCCGCATCATCACACGCGCAAACACAAACATATCGCACCCCCGGTGCGACACTGTCACTTATGCAAACAGCATTTTTTCAGGAGAAGCATTTAAAACTTTGACATATCAAAAAATAATTATATTTCAAAATTTAGAAAAGATGAATAGCTTATACTACAACGTCAAACTATGTGTACTACGAAAGTAACGTTATCGCACCAAGTAAAGGGGTGCTTTAGGACAGTTATTACATATAGAACTCATTATTGCATTTTTTGCAAAAGTGACAGTGTCGCACCGGGGCGGGGGCGCGAATGGCAATGAACGATGTTGTTTATGAAGACGCGGCGCGTGGTGCGGGGCGTGAAGAGTAGCGGTGGATACAAAAATATTACGATAACGATATAAGCTAGTCTTACACACAAACATATGTCGACATCATACCTACCTACATTAACATAACAAAACTGTTAGCTACTGGACTACACTTACCTTAGTTATATATTTATAAGTGTATCGCTAAGTGAACAATGTATGTTCTTTTAGAATAAATAAATAAATCTTGAAACCACAATAATATCGATATAGTAAACTTTCATTTAAAAGGCAATTTTGATGTACACCAGTGTATTAAAGGGATAGACTGACATACCAACACATAGCCGAAACAACTGACTTTTATATGATGTAGGTGAGCACTAAGAAGGGATATTTGAAAATTAACCTTTAAAGAGGTGTATTGGGGAAAATCGTTTGTTTGAATCTACGCAGACGAAATAGTGGGCGTTTCGCTAGTCTATTAATATTAAGAAGTAGCCGGCCCGGATATTTCAGAAGAACCTTCTCCTGACAGTAACAAATACAACAAAAAAGGAATTAGCAAAATTGGTCCAGCCGTTCACGCGTGATGCCGTGACCAAGAGAAATAGGGATTCTTTTTTTATATATATACTAGCGGCTCCGACAGGCAATGTCCTGTCCGAACGTGTGCTTTGTGTCTGACAAAAAATTTAAAAATCGATTGCAGCGCCACCTACTGGATCCAATTGTAAATCTAAACCATTCTCGAATCCCCTTGAACACACACAAAAAATTTCATCAACATCGATCCAGCCGTTTAGGAGGAGTTCAGTGACATACACACGTACACAAGAAATATATATATTAAGATATATTTAATTTTCTAGATTTCTAACTTCATCAATTGCACGTCTGTTCCGAATCAAATTAATATTTTTTCACACACAAAGTTACTAATCATGTTTCCACTTTAATTTTCCGTATTCGGATGAAAATAAAACTAGCAAAGATATACAATCTTTTCTTTACTTGTTAACATTTATTTTAAATAACGTCTTCATTATTAAAACGTGGATGGGATACTGTTTACAGATAAATTATTTGATATAATTTAGTTTTTAACATTTATTTTTTATTTTTTAGTGATGGGAAATCATCAAATGACTTCTTCCGCTCTGGGTGGAGCGGAAGGGCGTGTCGGACTCTTACTGACTAAAACCCATCCGTGTTCCTTCTAAAGCCCTTTGCGTTCCAGGGCCGCGGTGACTCGCGGTGAACAAATTCCGCAACCCTGGGGTTGGGGTCTTTTACCTAGAAAATGCATTTGTATGATGATGCGACATTAGATAAGTACATTATTATATAGTGAAATTGTATCTTGATCTGTTAATAGTGTTAGTAGTTATAAGTACAATATTTCATCATTGCGATGGGATTCTTCAAACACTATTGTAGTGGAATGATTCTCATGCTGATTCTTTAACGTGATTAATACATGTATTTGTTAACAATTTACGCACACAAATGTACAGAGGCGGACTTAATGCCATAGACATTCTCTACCAGTCAACTTTTGGGTGATGCAGAGAATGGTGGAAGGTGCAATATGAAGAATAAAAAGCGATTGATATTACATAAGTTATTACATTATTTTTAGTTATTGATAAAATATTTTTTTAATTTTTTTAAACAAATAAAACAATTATATAAACTATACATACAATTTAAATATATAATAAATACTCAAATTAACAAGATAAATAGGTACACGAAATACTTAAACAATTAGAACAAATAGGTAATTGGAAAACATTACACTGTGAATACATTTCACTATGAACATTCTGAAGTCAGCCTAAAGTTTCAAATAGAAAAGTTTTGTTGAATCTATGCCAAGGAAACTCCACCTTTGACAATATCTTGACCCTTGATGTCGTAGAAAGACAGGAAGAAGCTGAAACAAATAAATTAATTCATATACTCACTCGTATGTACAGGAAAACAAAATTAACAGTTAAATAATAAAAAAAACAACGGGTTGCACTCTGAGAGTGCCGTCAGAAGTGAAAACTTGAAACGAATTGCTTTAATTATATATAAAAGTACTATACTGTACTATTTTACCTCATAAATAGGTAAAATAGAATATTCATGTATTGCGCTGTCGTACACAAACATGACAATTTATATTACATCCCTCCGTCTTACGAATTTTCGATCAGGTCACGTGTCCTGACGCGAGATTAACATTTTTTACCAATCCCAAAAAGTGCACAACGCCGCTAAAGAAGTTTTCACTTCAAAAAACTTATTTTCCAACATGTTTTGGGATGTCTTCTTCTTCTAATCTTTCATTGTGCGTATATCATCGGAAACTTGCAGACTCCTTAAGATTGTAAGAAACCTTTTTTAGATTAGAATTTCTCGATACACTATGAAGATATCGTTTTTTATACAATAAATCCCATCCAAGTTAAATAATTGTCAATATATCCATGTCTGATTATGAAAAAAATAGTTTACAATTTCACGCGATATTTTACAATGTACCTACGGCGTTTGCAATTTTCCGGTAACACGCACAGCTAAATTTCCGTCTAGTCTAGCTAAAGCCGGGATAGGAGACGGAAATAGATTCTGTCTGATGGTATTGATCCAATGACGGAAGCTCGTCCACAAATAGCAAAACTAAGCTTTTGTTGACTGGCTTACTTTGAATCACGGACCCAGCCTTTTCAAACTACTAGTAAATTGGGGTGTAAAACTAGTAAAAGCTGGCCGCTTATTCTACAGAAGCTCCGTACTACGGTACTACTCTATATCACTTCCAGTAGTAGTGTACCCGTGAATTATTTTATCAGTCACATAAATATTTAAAATCAATTAATCAAGTTGTATATTAATACTCCATCATAGAGTACCCTTGCCATAGAAAATAATAGTAAAATAAATGGACTAATACACCTACGCGCCTCGGAAAACACGCTACATCATCATCATCAGCCGAATGACGTCCACTGCTGGACATAGGCCTCCCCAAAGGGTGGGTTTGCCATAATCGCAACATCCCGAAATTGTTGCCTAATTTTTATCTCATCACATCGTCTTTTGCAGGCGGGTTGGCGATCGCAGTGTAGCTGTTGCAATGCACAGAGAATGCTGCTGCCCGTTCTCTGGTGAGTCCCTTAGTCGCCTCTTACGACATCCACGGGAAGTGATGGGATGGTGCTATTATTTTAAGTCCGACACCATATAGAACGCGCACTATTATTACGGCGAGTGCGAAAGCCAGAAAATCACACACAAGTCTTGCTCACGATACGTCCTTGTTATTCAACTGGGTTGTGAACATCTGAGTGCCAATACTATTATTTTTTAAGTAACGTTCGCATTTGCATCACAGTGAATCTCATTTTTCATACATTTTCGACAGATTGCGTCTGACATGCGAATGCAAACGTTGCTTGAAAATTAGTAGAATAAATTGGTACTCAGATAGGCAGTCCCATTTTGTAGAATGCAGTTACCTACGCCGCTGACTGGAAATCCACCCCAATGTAATGATAAAGTTGGGAGTAGGCGAAGTAGATTCATAAAAATCAATATACAGCAAAAAGTTATTTTTTTCATTTACATATTACAAAATATAATATGTACAAGTAACAACTAAATAGTCAAACAACTAGACTAATAATCGCGAGATTATGTACAAACGTGTATAAAAACAAAATAAATCTTTGGGTAACAAAACATTCATCCACATCGCTATCAATGGCAAAAGTGCCCAGAACACTGGCAGCATTTTGAATGGCAATGCTGATTCTTTGGCTGAAGAAAAGCCCAGCCCTCTGGTCACGTGAACAGTCGAAGAGTTGATTGCTGATGTCCCGAAAGACTCGGTAGGCACTCGGACCCCATGGGCCTAATGTTTCAACCCCAAATGGTTCAAATAAATTTGTTATATTTGTGCCGTTTGAGATTTTCTGCACCTGCAGCAGCCGCCCCAGCGTAGCCCGCTGTGCTAAGAATATGGGATGGCGCAAGGGTGTCGACACATGTTGCATCCCACACCAAAGGCCTACCCACCTTCCGTGGCATTATGGTCATCCCATCTGGTCTCTTCCCATCGTCACGTGCCAAGCCGTAGGTTCTAAAACAGCTAGCAACCCGGCGGTGACAAGAGTCCAACGGATGATGTCATTAATGCTGGCGTGCCGTGCTAACCAACCAGCGCTCCTACTGCAGGACAGACCATGGTGTCCGAGGCGGTCGACTGCTTCACCGCATTGACACCGATGTGGAGCTCCGCTAGGAGCACCCAGAGAAAGTACTGTCACTCAGCAAAGTACCTATATTAGGTGAAGTTAGTGCCTGTAACCAAAGACCCGACTCCCATTCACCCACAGCCAGTAGGCGGGCACGCTCCGCATTATTGATGGGCGTATTTATGAGGTTATTCCGTACCAACCTGCAGAGCGGCTCGTCCCATTGTCTCTGGAAGAATGGGTTATCGGGCAACGCCGTGCCCGCAACCCACTTTCCAAATATACAGCATGATTGGTAATTAAGTGCCTTCCTTGAAATGTATATTTATACTACAGCTGATTTGCTACGATTTTGACTCCGAAAACTTTGGGTCCATAAGTATTGGGTTGTTTATCGAAGTTTTAAAGAATATTCAGAAAGTTTCTGCCGCATGACGAAAAACTGCAAATGATAAGAATTATTTTTCCACTCTGGAAAGTCAACTGATTGTTTACGGATGGCTCATGAACAAATTACAGAAAATAACTAAAAATAGCGCTATCATATAAAGCGTTCAAGCTGCAAAGATTTCTTGAAACATATCTTGGTATAAATTTATGACAACTGACGTATAAATTTTAAGAGACCTTGTAAACTCAATTGTTCCCGGCAAGGTTTTAGATGATACTTCATACTACACATTGTTCAATGTACGTTTTGCTTATTGCGGATTTTTTAAATATCGGTATGTGATGATATTTGACTTAGGCCACCATCAGATCTATTTTAGGTATCTTTCAAACGCTGAAAACAGTAATTTTCGACTATCTTTGTTGCCGATCGAAGAAGTTTGAGCATGATAAAAACCTGCAAGGGTAAGTAGCTTTTCTCCGGTTCTAGACTAAAATAATTAAAAACTGCTTCTCATATGAGTGGAAACGAAAGTACTGCTAGTGCTAGTCAAGGAAATCAGCACGTTGTCATAGACGAGTATGGTGGCAGCGGAAGATTTTGTCTTCATGCTGGTCCCACTCCTGCTTAAATTACGACGATGAAACAAAATAAAGTGACAGTGGGTGTAACATATTATACCATTTTTAAAAGCTTGTTAAACAAAGAAGTGTCTCTTGTAATTTGTACATCAAGAGCCATACATTTGCGTTACATTTAAACTACCTCAATAACTAAGACCCGTTTCAAGAAATGTTCATAGCTTTAACTTAACGATGCTTCATTTCCAAAGAAATGGCCAATTTTTTTCATAAAATGTTACTTGAAAAATTCATTTGTTCAAAAGTATCAGTTGACTATATGGACCGTTGAAAATTTCTCACCCTTTTATGCGGTAATACGGAACAAAATCTCGTCCTTAATCACAAGTTTGCGGGGCAGTGACAACAGTATTCTGAGGACAGTGGCGGAGAATATCTACTCTCCCATTCTGAGACGTTTTGTGGGGGTGATGAACGAGTGAAGTACTTTCCTCTCACTCGTACCTCGTCCACACGAAGCGAACTGAGATGATAACATTGAATGGATAAATAAAATAATATATTTACTAACATTAATTATAAGAAATTTACTCACACAGTGGATCTTATGTTGAACGGAATAAAGGATTTACTATTATAAATTATTATATTATTTGAAGTTTTTGTATAAATTTCTAAAAAAATCTTTAAAACATCGATAAATTGACAACAACCCTTTTGTAACAATACATGTGAGGTTTCTTTCAAGCCTGCAGACAGAAATAGTCGTCGTCGAGGTTAGGATGTCGAAATTGATTTTTATTTGAATTACAATTCCCAAAATTAAATATTTCATATATTTTCGTCACACGGTCGGCCTAAGCATCTTACCAGCCCGTTCTTTAAATGTCTAGGCAGCCAATTAAACGGATGATCAAGCCAATTGACTGCGACATAATACAAGTTGGATTTAAAATAAACTATGTCTAAGTACCGCAGGTAAACTGTTTGTCACATACCTATAATAGTTCAGTACAACGCGATTGACTCGATTTATTATTATTTTATTTATTGATCGACTAAATGAAACTTATAGTATGGCAAATAAAAGTTACGACTAATAAGGTGATATGACTAATAAGGCGTTATTCATTAAATGATAATAGTACAAGTAAATATGATGAGGGGGGATGATTATGGAAAACAAGACAATACCGGGCCCAAGACGTGTCAAGAGACGTTACACAAGATACTTACTTATCCGGTGCGATACCAAGTTCCTTTTCAATAAATGCAGTGACTTCAGTACCGATGACTTTGTTTTCTTCCAATCCTAGGTGCCCTATGGATTCAAGGGTGGCCACGGCGCTGGGGACCGTTGACTGGCCGCCGAAAGAAATCGCGCAGTCGCCTGACACCACGCAGACGAATTTCTGTTAATGTTAAGAATTTTGTTTTAAATCAATATATTTTATAAAACGCTTCTATTACTTAGTGACTGACAGACAATGCACAGCCAAAAATATAGGTCGTAGAAAGCTAAAATTTGATATGTACCTTGGAGAGTGTAGGGGAACACTAAGAAAGGATTTCCCGCAATTCCTATAGGAAAAATGGGATATGCGCGTACGAAATCGCGGGTGAAGGCTAGTTCCTTATAAACCATTTCCAGAAAAGTAAAGTGTAACCCAATACTTAATTGTCAATTCCTTTCATTTTGGACATTTGACAACATTTATTATGATTGTATTTTGTCGAACAGACAAATTTTATAAACTTAATGTACCTATTACAGTTAAAATGAGAAGATTACAGGAAGATCAGGAATTTTCTCCTAAATCTGTGAGATTGTCATAAAAGGTGCATTACACAATTGAAGTGAAGGTTTGGATGCAAAATGCAACACTTCCCATCCACAATATTTAAATGCAAAGGGGCAGAAATCAATCACACCAAAATCTTGCCACCACAACCGGGTAACACATCAAACAATTTATCAGCCGGTCTATTCTGAAAACCATACACCGTGAAAACGCAGGTGGAGTGAGCTTGAAATGAAATGTCATTGCATCTTGATTGGATGTTTTGACACCTCGCTTCATGTTAACTTCTAAGTTTTCAAGGTGATATTTTTACAGAATGGCAGTACCTACTGATACGAGTCTTGCCAAGGGTTATCCTTGGCACAGCTGGTATCAGATAAAGTATTGGAGGCAATGAAACTCAATTATGTAATTGCATAATATGTTGTTGGGTTTCCGCAAATATCTGATTCGTCTGATAAGATTATGATCTCATGATCTGTCGGTTGATTATAATTATTATAAGTCTTTGAATCAATATTGATGAAACTGAAATTCTAGTTAATATTGTGATCAGTGGAATAACGTGTTGTTCATCTCTGTCATCTGTATTTTTAATTAAGGTTCTTTTTTAGATAACATTGCTCCACACCAGGAATTTTCCTGTATCGTGGGTTTTTTTATTTGAAGCTGTGGAAAGACAAATTTCTAATGTAGCCTTAACACCAACAAACTTTGAAATCAAAGCACTGTCTGACACGTCCTTAACTACAAATGCTCAATTCAGAATCCTATTTTCCTTTCTGGCCGTAATCATCACACAATCTTTTCATTTTATGGTATTTTATTTTTAATGCGTGTTATCTACAATCCATTTCCTAAAATTCTAATGGACTATTTCTAAAAACCGTTCTTTGAATTGAGAATAAATGGATAAGCACTTCTCAAACCCTACTTTAATGCTTTTTGAGATATTCAATTGCTGAAGTAGAAACCAAAAACTCACAAGTTCCCAAATACAAACAAGTTCTTAATTAAGAAACAGACTTGGTCATCCCCTTGATAATATTTTAGTAAACTCTCACTTATTTGAAAAAAAAGACACGGTGCACGGTAAAATAATATTCCATCACAAAGCAGCTTACTTTACAATCTATAGTACAATCTCCTGTATAGAGAATTTGTATTTAAAATCGACTCATTAGTATTCTAACTAATTATAATGTTAGAATTTGATTATTTGATAGAATCGAATCATTACAAGAAATACGATAAAGTAATTTTATAAATACTCACACTTTCTGGCTTCTTCACGACCCTCGCCAGTAGTGGAAGGATTTTATTAACAAAATCATTAGGAATTTGAGAGCGAGGTAAATTGGTTAAAATTTTTAAGCAAGGCATTTTGTAACAAGTTGCTGGGTTGCTTGTTAAGAGGTTACTGATACCAACTCCGAATGATAAGCGTCATTATTGTTATCAATGTTATTTCAAGTGCACGGTTTATCAGTAATACGTTATTCTCGTTCTTTTTAGGGATGGGCAGCTGTTTTCAATTGTTATCAAAATCAAACAGAAGATATTCAGTATCATCTTCCTCTGTAGAGTTCCTTCCTTACGAATCTCATCTCATTCTATTATCATTTTTTTCGTCTCTTTCTCTTTTATGAGATAGATGATTTGTCATGAGTATGACTCTGCCTTTAATCCGACTCAGTGTTACAAAATCCTGTGACTTTTCATTCATTTTAGGAGGTGAAATACTTGCAGCCCCAGAAATATGACCCGTGGATAAAAAGTCACCCTGTGTTGCAAACAAGTTCTGATTGCTGACGTTGTCACGTCAGCTATGTTGAACTTGTATGCTGCTAATAGTTTTTTGTTGTAATTAGGACTAGTCCGTTACACTATTTCCAAACATTGCAACTCCTGAGGACTAGAATTAATAGTACCAACCACCACGACAAACGCCAAGTCAATAAAGATCGACGAGTCTAGGAGACTCACCGCCGAGGCCCGCCGCGACGTTCCCGTCAATTTCCACCCCTACCCTTGCTCGAGCCAGCCAATTTTAAATTCGTCCCTAATTAATAATCCTAGTTCGATTCATCCCGTTCCAAGCTGTCCTCCCCCCAGCAACGCCCTAAGCCGATGCCCGTACCCTACAGGAGGTGCCCTTAGCGCGTAGTTGCTTAGTTTGTAAGTCCACCACAAGCAAGCCCGGTTAAGCTGTCGACAACCTCATGGGTTGAACTGCGAGACGCCACTTAAGAGTCAAAGAGAAACGATTCAAAAATGGATCTCGAAATATATTTAAAAAAAAAAACAGCGGAGGGGTAAAAAAACATATTTTCAAAATGCTGCTATTGGATTTCTCAGTTCATGCTCTGAAAAATACTCGTAGAAGTAGCCCTTGTGTTTGCAACCTGACTAACTCAGCCCCAACGATGACCATTCCACCCCACGTTCCTGCAAATTCCCCTAGAGTTCTTTTATAATATATTGACGGTAAATAGACCGCTAATTTTGAAAGTATGACTCACTAAAACATCGGGAACATTCACACAGGACTTTTGCGGATAGGGGGAAGCGGCTTGACTAACAAAGGTATTTCGTTCGTATCATTAAAACAAATACACATTTAGAAAATTTAAAATGTATACGTTACGCAAAACGGGAGTGATATGAAGTTTCGAGTGACGTTATTGCGACGCACGCTATTTCGAAAAACCTTACGAGTGGTACGCCATTTGCAAAACACATTGAGTCTAAAACCGCTTAATCGAATGACGTGGTCGCGAACACGCTGATCCGAAAAGCTGTTTGACTGGTACGCTAGTACAAAAGTCTTGGTATCAAAATTCACTGTTGCAAATAGCATATTTCATTCTGAATTTTTCTGGTGATCGAAATCGCGACCCAGTGGTTACCAAGAACTACGAACGATACGATTATAAAACTGACACTGAGCTAGCTGTCTATACCACTAAGTATAAATGATTAATATTAGTACTTATTATTCATATTCATATTCATGTTTATTTATTGCATTCTACATTATTACAGGTGTCGATATAGGCTTTAAGCTAAAGAACATTGTAGACCCTGTTAGGGCACAGCAATATTACTTATAAATTAAAACAAAATTTACAAAAATTTGAAACATAAAATTGGAACATTATAAACAAACACAAAAATACAAACATAGAAATTAAAAAATTATCAATTAAAATAATTAACAAAAAATTAACACAAAACAAAAATCAAAGATAAAATCAAAGCATAAGGTCAACAATAAAAGTAAAACATTAGACAATTCGAATATTAAATCAATTATATAATGTCATTTAGGTACTCATTTACAGTATAGTAACTTTTGTTCAAAAGAAATACCTTTAATCTATTTATGAAAATACTATATTTATTTATGTTACTAATTTCTTCCGGTAGTTTATTATATATTTTTATAGACATTACATAGGTACTTAAGGAGTGCATTTATGATTTAGCTATGTATAGACAACTACCTTTCGTGAAGTATTTACGTCGTACGGAACGGGTTTTGGTCTATCAAGGAAACAACAAGTCATTGTATTTCTAAAGTGAACGATTTGAGTGAGACGTAAATATTGTAACACTAGTGGACTCACGCTAGTGCTACTTACTGATATTATTATAAATAAAACTATGTTTAAGGTTTAAACTTCATAATATATTTTGCATCTGCCTTCAATGAACGTTGGTACCGGAGTCCCATATAAAAACAAAACATATTTTCATATTCCTAATTGAAATTTTCTTTTACTTTTTGCCAGACGCTTCCAAAGGGCTACCTTGTCTGCCAGAGACCTGGAGCCAAGGATATTCTCCTGAAAATATATTACATATTTATTATATTACTTAAGGTTAAGTTATAACCATGCAGCAAGGGATCAAACGGACGCCAATTACGTATCATTTCCTCGGTGCGCTCTTAATTATAGAGAAGAGTGCACCAAGGAAATGATCCGCACTTTAACAAGGGTTTAACAACGGAATCATCATGGCAGTGGCTCATTAGTAGGGCCCCAGAACAGCTAATGTACTTTGAATTGTCATGTCATTTATGGAAAAAAAAAGGCAATCACGTTGCAGTAAAAGAAATATTTTACTCACAAGGCTAAAAATGTTCAGACTATATTAACCTGATGTTCGTGGAAGTAAGTAACATAGAGTTGATAATACCTCCTCTAAAATCCCGGAATCGTAAACATGACGACTTTATCCCGGGATTTAAGAAATTGCAAACTACTTATTGCGCTTTGAATACATTTGAACAAAATGATTACATTGAAGAATCTTATTATGTTTTTAGATTTCCGTACCTATTAAAACTGTTACTTCGCACAACTCTTTCTTCTTTTGATTCTTAAAATCAATAATTTGTAACTATACTCAAAATCCATTTCGCGTTTTTATAATCCCGGGTTTTAATTTTCATGATTCCATTTATAATTTCGGTATTTTACAGGAGGTATTATCAACTCTATTTTACTTATTTCCACGAACATTAGGTCAATATAGTCTACCCATCTCTAATAATCACTCATAATGCTGTCTACATCAAAAAGGTTTTTTTAATTAAATTTTCTTTATTTGAAAAATTCAGATCGTCTCCGCAAGTGTTTCATCAGGTGATTAAAGAAAGCTTTTGGGCACAGGATGTAGTATTCCGCCGCTTTCATGGACAAGTGCCACCGGAAAAGACGGGGCCCGCTAGGGCAAGAGCTTGCCAGGTTTGCGGAATTTGCTCGAAAGAGTTACTGCGGCCCTGGAACGCAAAGGGCTATAGAAGGAACACGGATGGGTTTCAGTCTGTAAAAGTCTGACACGCCCTTCCGCTCCACCCAGAACGGAAGAAGTGATTTGATGATTTCCCAACGTTAAAAAAAAATGTGCCTCCGGAACGCACAAAGACTTAGTGCAACTAAGTGATACTTACATAGTGTTAAGTTTTATTAATTAACACAATTGTTATTGTATGTATGACTAGGTTAAGGCATTTATCTATGGGTCTTTGTAACCTGAACATAAATGGTTTATTATTATTATGAGGTTTCGTGCCGTAATTACTTTTGTTACTTATGAATAAACAGTTAAAACATGCCATTAGAGGAAAAATAAATTAGCATGATGTTACTCTTTTCAGGGCAAATTTTCGAAAATTGTCTATAGTTCAGTGAAGTTTCTGTAAATTTTCACGTAGGCTAGTTGACTTATATAATATATTTATAAAAAAAAAACAACTACAACTCGACCTAAGGAACGTTTTTTTTTTTTTTTTTTTTTTTTCTCGGGGGGAAATCCTCATGGAAATCCTCCACCCTGGGGCGGGTGGAGGGGTCTGTCAGACTCTTACTGACTAAAACCACCCCGGTGTTCCATCTTCCACCTACGCCGGGGATCGCGGGAACGTATGCGACTTCCGCAATCCCCGGCTGGTGCCGGCCCGCCACTGCGGGCCACCTCGCGTCGGCGAGGGGAGTGAGGTGTTTAACTCCCCTCGCTACGTCAAAGAGGGGCGCACGGGAACACCACGCGCCGCCACCTCGGGTCCGGATGAATGGGGGGCGACGGACATCCCCAAGTCCGCCGCCCCTGGACCCAGTTAGGGGGGCCGGAAGAGGGCAGCGTATGCCCTCCTCCGACGCCCGATGCGCCTGCTGCGGGCAGGGAGAGCGGTTGTGATCTCCCTCTCCCTTTCCGCAGCCTCCTTCTGCGCGATAACTGTCTCGCAGAAGGAGACCACCGCGTCCCAGGACTCCTCACCGCCGACCATAGCATGGACTACGGCCGGCAGCGAGAGGTCACCGCCTACAACAGAGATGAGGGCACGGCGCGGCTCCTCCCAAGCTGCACACTCTGCAAGCGTATGCCGTGCCGTGTCCTCCCGACAGTCGACGCAGTGGTGGCATCGAGCGTCCGGCTCCCTGCCTATGCGACACAAGAACCTCCCGAAGCAGCCATGCCCCGAGAGGACCTGCGTCGCACGAAACGTCAGAGAGCCGTGCCTTCTCCCGAGCCAGAGATCGAGAACTGGCCGGATGGCCTCGATAGTGATGAGGCCGGCGGAAGGGCTCGAAAGCCTGTCCCGCCATTCCGCCACCAGGACCTCGCGCAGCTGCGACCGACGCAGCTCCAAGTGTTGCTGCGTCAGTCGCTCGCCACGCGCCCGCGCGTCCTCGCGCCACCTGTGTAGTGACGCGAGCACTTTCGCCTTCAGGTCCCACGGCGGAGATCCGGCCAGTGCGCAAGCCGCCTCGACCTAAGGAACCTAAATCAACTATTTTAATATCTGAAAGAAGAAGTTCTTTAAATCTGTCATTTGAATCGATCAAAACATGGTAGATATTTAATCTTTCAATGCATAAAACGCAACCGGCCATGATTTTCATACATGTCGTTATAAAAGTTAAAAGTTTGTAAGGGTTCTCCTCAGGAACGTCTAGCCAACATTGACGTCAGGGCTCCGGTAAAATCCATAGACCAGGGGTAACCAATTAGTTTTCATCGGGGTCCGTTTTTCAAATAATATTTCTGCCGCGGTTTTTACTTTTTTATACAACACTAAGATGGTGCAGGCTCTGTTTTCGTCTTTACATCATCATTTAAGAATATTTAATTACTCAAAATATTACATACACATACAGTTCTGTTATACAACGTGTAACAGAATAAACGTAAAATCGCGAAAAAAATCAGCTGTTCAGTACATCGGGTCGAGTAATCCGCACATAAATGTATGAAGCAGACGATTTTTTTTTCGCGTTTACGGTGTTAGTCCCAGAGTAAAAGTTATTACCTATTTGTTTACTTAAGGTCCGCACAAAATATGTCGGCGGTCCGGATCCAGACCGCGGTCCGCTATTTGGTGACCCCTGCATTAGACAATCATGGCCGACAAAGTTTCGTGAGGTTGTGAAACGTTAATTTTCTTCTTTTTCCACGGGCGAGTTTTGTATCCGTAGTCTACCAATGATTAAAAAATGTAAGAACCTAAGTTTCGTTAATGTGCGTTTTTCGATCAATATTTAGCTTGGCCAAAGGTCTAACAAATAACTTTCAATTAATAACTAACAATGGAACGATAAACGCATTGTATCGACTTTTTTAACACAATTATAACTATTGGTTAACTCAACCAATACTTATAATTGTGATAAAAATTTACTACGGAACAAAAATAAAATATTTTTTTTGCGGTCGAACAGTCTCAGTCACCTATGAAAATAAAGTGTCACCAACTTATTAAAATTCCATACATTGTTTGTCCACTAGGAAATTACATGTCACAAACAGTCTCAGAAGTAATCTCCGATCCTCATCTGCATCTGGACATGCTTTGTGCTCATCGTTCATGAACACTGATTGAGTTCCGTTTCAAAGGTTAGGGTGCTGTCATTCCATATTTATTTATTTGGAAAACAAACAACTATACATTTTATATTAACCTAATGATATAAACTGAACAAATATATGAATGTAGAGTCAACTACGTTTTCACGTATTACAAAATGATGTACACACATAATTATTGTGTTGGATTGTTTGTTAAATATTATATAAACTAATGTTACAATTTCTGGCTTATTGCTTATGGTTAATACTAAATTCTATTTATCAACAAAATTATACATAAACTCGTAACAGCTGAACTTAATTACTAGTTGAAACAGGCTCATTAGTTTGCAAAATGGATCTTGACTCCCTTGAAAAACCAGAACGAGTTGAGGCAAATATATCCACTTTTAGAAAGTACTTATTATATTGTACCGGGGATCCCTTTGTCTGCGACCAAGGCTTATTTCCTTGGGCAGAGGTCGTTGCATCATTTGGACACGTTTTGTCTGTACGTAATGGAAGTGTCCGATGTGTGAACGGTTTCCCCTTCAAGCACGCATTTGAATAAGGTACCAGTCAAGTGAAATCTTGATGAATTTCTCAAGCCTACAATGGAAGTAAGGTAGAGCAGTGGAAAATCGATTTGGGGTTAGATTCGTGCGGGCTACAATCTTTCCTTCTGCTGCAACACTGAACGTGTTGACTGAAAATAACTACGTTGCTTGGTTATATGCATCAAATAATATACATATATCTAGCTGCCGCCTGCGGAAATGTCGGAAATTATCCTAAAACAAAGTTAAAAAAATATCCTTATATCCCGAAACAGTAACAAACATCCATCCGTCCTCACAAACTTTCGCATTTATAATACTATACAGAAATAAAAATCCGGACTTCAAAACCCGTGCGAACTCTCCAGCAAATAGTCTTTCATACTTAGTCTCTTTGAAGTTCCATCATGACATTCCATCCTATTCAATCATATCAATTGAAACTGTAATCTGTTTCTGATCTGCAAGCGTCCTATAATTATACCGTACCCTTTTATTCAAAACACCCCAAAAACCCTTTCAAGAAACAAAATAGTTAAGTCCACTCGCTCCCATAAGTCCGCCATTTTGTTCAAACAATATGCGTGACGTCATCGAAACACTCGCAAGCGCACAAAGGACCGTGCGCCGTCGCAAAACACGCGCTTGCAACATATATTTATCTAGATGTCAGGTCCGGCTTTAATAAATTGGACGTAGCTCTTTGACAGGTAAAAATTGAATCAAAAATCCGCATTCGGTGCGTGCAGACTCAATTATTTCCCCCCGAATGCATATCGCCACCTAGCAACGCCTTAAGCCGGATCGCCGCGACGCATACCTACTGTTCGCAACTCACCTGGACTCTTATTGTGCGGACCCCAATTAGGGCCGCTCGCTATATCGATATAATTGCCGTAGTGTTTTGTTCGCGAAGGGTACTTATGATCTCACGTGTCATGGGGGTGGTACTTTCGCTAATTGGAACTAAGTAATCCATCTGCAGGGATTAGAAAGATTTGTATTTGGAAATTGTTTTGTTAATTAGAGCGGTTTCATGTTGCCGGGCGATCCTTCCCACTTATTATCAATTGACTTTTTATTCGTTATTTTGATAAATAGGTATTTTTCTTACGCCTCCAAAGTTCTTTGCTGCTTTATTTCGTTCCTAGATCAAATACAGTAATTGAATCGTCTATCCGGGACTCGTCAAGCTTCATAGACTGGGCGTTGCAGTGGGTGTGAATGGTGTGCCGTTTTTTCAAATTTGAATCTTAATAGTACAAGACTATTAAGATTCAAATTTCATTTTGGAAACATGACAAGGACATGACTTTATGTTGTTGTTGACAAAAATCTTATGCGGTCGGAGCATCATCAGTTGCACAATTTCTTTTCACTTTAGCTTTAGCTGCTATGTGATACTTTTTAGCAATTAATCAGCTAAATACTAAATGCAGTATATATATTTCATAAACAAAGGCTCTGCAGATACCTCAAGCTCACTGGGTAGGGTACTGGGATTAAATCCTAATTGTCCTGCGTTGCGCAGGGGCCCAGCTATTGGTAAATGGCATCATACATGGTTGCATAAGCGTGACATCTCCCCTTTTACACGGGCAGTGGAAGCAACACTAAAGGTCGCTCATACGTGAGGTATAATAATACCTCGGACGGGACGGGATGTGAGGTGCATCGTTCATAACGTGAACGTGGTGTTTATACATACGTAGTGACGGTGACGAACAATAGACGTCCTAGTGTTGGATCATAATAGATCACAGCAGGCTCGCCGTCTAGTTAGAATACGAAATTGTTTTAGCCCTGGCTAAAACTATGTATATTTTGCAGAGCATTGTGAATATGAGCGGTTATTTATATCTACTTTTAAAAAATCGAAGTGATCGTAAAATATAATATACTAATCTAATACCTTTAAACAAGTATTTCTTGTATATACATATATCTAATACCTTTAAATGAGAAATTCTTGTATATATGTATACATATATTATGAATCTCGGAAACGGAAACGATTTTCATGAAATTTAGTATGCAGGGGTTTCGGGGCGATAAATCGATCTAGCCAGGTTTCATTTTTAGGTATTTGTCCAAAAAAAAAACGAGCTGTTCTCGGTCATCCAGGTACTATTATAAAAAGGTTAAAATGTATGTTGTAATATCTGGAATTCTGCTGCATGGGCCACGGTAGTGGAATTTTTTCGAAAGGGCTGTAGAAGGAAGTTTTAGTCTGACCTTTCCGCTCCACCCAGAGCGGAAGAAGTCATTATATCTGGAATTAGGTACTTTAATTATTGACAGTCTCGCGTTCGGCCACAGTCTCATCTGATGGAAAGCGATAACTGAGCGACGCGAAGGTGGAGCACCCTTGACTAGAAGTAACCAATTCAACCCTTAGCTTAAAAACCCAGGTTAAAGCTGCTATCAGGAAACACAAACTCCGGCAATTAGGTACACTCTTTTGCTGTATACACAGTGAGAGCAATTCGCAAACAGTATTTTGCATATTGGTGGGATTAATACCATAGAATAGAATACTCTTTATTATGTACACCATATGAGTTAGGTACAGGAAATGTAGACAAGGAAAACATTACATAGGGTGACACAATAGGCGGCCTTATCGCTAAAAGCGATCTTTTAAAGACAACCTTAGGATGGATTTTACAAAAACAATGAAAATACAGTACTGTTGGTAGTCTTAGGTGTACCATTTGTATATAAAATAAATATATTACATCATGACGGTCGATTATTATTTTTTCAAATTACCATAGGCTTTAATCCCGGAAAATACACTATTCTTGTTGGAAAAATTATGGATGGCGTAGTAAATAGGGTTCCGTTGGTTACCCTCCGGGAACGAAAACCTAACACATACACAAACACACAATACACGAAATCGGTCGACATCAAAGCCGGAGTGAAGTAAATTAAAATGAACCAGCAGATGTATTCTGTAAAAACCTCAACGTATAAACTTAGTTGGAGTGAGCTGGAAGTAAATAGTAACCACCTTGATTGAATGGATTGGCAACTCACTTAATTTTCACTCCACCCAGGTTTTCAAGGTGAGTTGTTTGTTGCAGATGCTTTGATAATGTCACCGGAAAATGGCAAACGCCGTAAGATTGTAAAATATCGCGTGAATTTGTAAACAATTTTTTCTAAATAAGACATAGTTATGTTGGACACTATTGAATTTGGATGGGATTTATTGTATACAAAACAATTTCTTAACAATATAAAATATCGAGAAATTAAAATCTAATAAAGATTTATTGCAATTTTACGGAGCCTGCAATTTTCCAGTGACAATAAATACCGTTGGTTATTTGCTGTAACCAATTGCTTTTTATTCCAAAGGGAAATGTTTCGTATGACAAAGCACTATTGATATTATAGATTGGTGCTGGTGTTATTGCGATTCAAAAACCCGGTTTTGATAAGACCACGTTTTTTCTTGTCTAAACTAGTTTTTACTGGATGATATTTAGATTTGTTTATCTACAATGATAAGCAACAATCAAAAAGAAAATCATTCTATTTCTGCCAAACCCACAATGATAGGAACTTTCCTATCATCGTGGGTTTGATTTAAATGTTCGACATGACTGGCCTATTATTTAATAGGCCAGAAAAATTGTATAAGACGATATGCGTCTTATACAATTTTTCTGGCATGGTTTAGGAGACGCGTAACTACGGAACTAGCAGTGCCCGCAGTGGTCGACACGCACAGTGTAGGCTTCCGTAGTTGGTCAGTTGTTTTTGTTATTGATAAATCGCGTTCAATCACAGTCTCACCTGATGTAAAAGCGACGATAATTTGGTCCACGATGAAGTAACCCTTTCACTCTTGATTTACAGACTCCCAGGCTGTAGCTATCAGGAAAAACTCCGGCAGGGAATCCCACTCCTTAGCTGTGATTCAGATTTTGACTACGATAAATTCAATAGGAACCATCTCATTAATATTAATGCTGACTTGCACGGGTGATAACTCAACACGTCATACTTAAATAACACACTTTTAGGGCAGTCATACCGAACATTTAAACCGCCAACTAACGGCCAGTTCTTGTTTTTTTAATATGTTATTAAGACACTAACAGTAGCGTTTATCCGAGTTTGCAGTTTTGAAAAACCTGTGCTAACTTTACAGCACTAGAAAAACCGTAAAATTGTCGCACTTTTTTTGGTATTCTCACTATAAGTTCTAAACTACGAGTTTTCCAAAAAAATATAAACAGAACGAGCTCTGTAGGATTTTTTTTCCAAAAAAGGGGAAATTTTAAGATTTTCTTGGCGCACACACTCATTTTAAACTCGAACTTTTATACAAACTCACTTCCAAAATGGAACTTATAACGATACCTACAAGCATTCGTCCACGGCTCCGCCCGCGTGGTATCTACTGTACGGGTTTAGGGTGAGTTCGTAAGGAATCTCTTTACCAAGCAACGGTTATGCAAATGTAAAATGGTTATGTAAAATTAATGTGGTTGAGTAACATAATTGAGCACAGGTCTTTCGAAGCTGCAAACTTGGATATTCGCTACTAGACGACGTGGACCTAACAACATATTAAAAACCAGCCAAGTGCGTGTCAACCACGCACAGTGTAGGGTTCCGTAGTTACCCGTCTCCTAAACCATGCTAGAAAAATAGTAAAGAGTACCCATGGGGCAGACGATAAAAAAAAATCATCGTCACTTGACGTTTAGGGGACGTACATTTTTTTTAAGGTGGGCCTTAAAAAAAATGTATTCCTAGATTTTATTTTACCACTTCGTCGGTGTGATTAATATGCATACCTATACCAAATTTTACTTTCTAGCGCTAACGTCTCTGAGCTAAACCTCGGACGGACAGACAGACGGACATGGCGAAACTAAAAGGGTTCCTTGTTGAATACAGAACCCTAAAAATCAATCGGTTCGCCTAGCCTTTTCCGAACCATATTGGGGCTGGCTTCTCGTAAGTAGGTTCTCGTAAGTAGGTTGCAGCTAAAAACAGGCTGCTTCTGGGTAAGCTCGCTCCATCGTCGACTTTGTCTCTGTCATCTATGACCTAGACTAGAGTCAAGAGCAAACCCATATTAA
Organism: Mamestra configurata; assembly: GCA_002192655.3. Lineage (NCBI taxonomy): Eukaryota > Metazoa > Arthropoda > Insecta > Lepidoptera > Noctuidae > Mamestra > Mamestra configurata. The sequence continues at coordinate 211,182 of NDFZ01005334.1, forward strand.
ATAAATAATAAATAAATAAAATAAAAATAGTTTTTGTGGTGCAGCTGCCTATTTGGCTATTTTACCGTAAGTTAATATACCCATTGGTGAGACAGGTGGTCAGGTTTTCGGCCCCTGGCCACCGAGCCTAACGGCTTTTCAAACATAGAAGCAGTAGCATATAAATGTTGTAAAAATTGAGCAGATAAAGTGTAATATCCTGTTAGTTGGGGTGCTCGAACCCCAGTTACATTAAGATTTATATACCAGAGATGTTACGGAGATTCGATTCCGAGAGATCTGAACTTCCGATTGGTTTTGCACCTTCGCAGCTTCGGTCCAGATTGTTGAATCGGAAGTTATATCGGAGATCGACGCTCGGCGGCGGCGTCTCCACCAAACTCAGTAGCAAGCGAACCACTTTTTAGTGGGCTCTAATCTATGACCTGTTGAGAAATAGATTGGACGCAGATAAAGCTGCGAAATTTTTGTTCATTAAATCAACCTAATTTGTTTCTTTTGGAGTCACTTCATTTGATTTAATTTACAACTAATACTGTTTAAGATTTTAAATTGGATTGTTTTTTTTTTAAACCCAGGTGCACACCTACCTGGTTTCATTATTTTTATAACTAATGAAATGTGTGTAGGTATTTCTTTTTTAAGAGACCTGCATGCTTACTCTTCATTTAAATTCCGACCGATCGACATTGGAATTGTGACGTTTCGACGCTATTGCCAAATTAAGTGTCCATTTTAAGGAACTAATTCGGATCGGGATCGGGCTTGACGTGCGGTAAACGCTACTCTTGAGATAACTTGACAGCTGTGTATTGCGCCAATATTGAGTTGGGATTATTTGTCGATTGTGATTTTTCCAATGACAAAAGTGTAACTTTTTATAAATTGTTTTGCGTTTTAAGTGGTTTTCAGAGAATAATATAATATGGCACGATTAGCAGTAATATACTGTGTTTTACGTAATTTTCATAAAAAAAAACATCGAAACGAAGATAAAAGAAGCGTCGGCTACTGCGTTATATACGGACAAAGCGTTTTCTATGAATGAAGAGGAATTATGTCAGTAGATGCTTCGTTAGGAGGAACATCACTAGAATCAATAAATAATACTGAAGTTGAAGATTGCCTAAAAGTGATTAGTCCCAAAACACTTCAATTTCGGTCACTTATGTTAGGTTGTGTGACTGATACATAGATGTTTCAAAATCTTTACACATCCTAAACAAATTCGAATAAAGTATTAAAATTTGTTAAGTAAGTAACTTAACGAACCATAATTACTTCTTACTAAATAGGAACCAAACGCGGACAGTATCTACCTATACGATAATGCTCCTAAGCGAACTTGTATTTAGAATTCACTTCTAAAACTTCTTGAATTTATTTTTGAAATTGGCGAACTCATACGCCGTCACAGAGTACTACTTACTATCCGTCTTTTTTTTAACGATACGACCGCATGCAGCCACAAACTTTTTTTTGCAACGATACTACCGCATGCAGCCAAAATCAAGATTGATTTTATGATTTAAATCATTTTCTTGCGCCCAAATTAATTTAATACGTTACAATTAATCAATTAAACAACTATTTATATCATATTTATTTAGTAGCCTTGTTATTTAAAGGATATAGCATTTTAAAACCCTGTTACCGGTTTATCGTAATAACTCGACCACCACTATTGCGGCCCGTATCATAGCCAACTTCACGTGTAACAAAACAATCGCGGGGCTATTTCAATCCCAATCCAATGTTGACAATATTGTTTTCATGCGTACCGAATCACGTAACTGCAAAATTAAGATTGTAATCGGATTGGACTTAGATTGGAATTAAAATTAGTTTGAAGACTAAGCACCCTGCCCATAATACATCTCTGTTCTGCTTCCGCCACCAATTTCGGATCCGATTCCTGTTCTGACAAACCAAATTTAAGAACTCCGCTATAATAAACTTCCAAATAAATTCGGTTCCGAAAAAACCACTTCCCTATTACATACATTTAAAAGAAATAAAGGAAACTTATTTATTTGGCCAGTAGTAGTTAATTGGTAGTAATGCACTCCGGTGATAATCTTGATGAAAATTGGCTTGGCTATGAACAACTTTCTTAATTATTACAATTATGCGCAAAATGTACGGATCAATAGCAATGAGGTTATGTTAACCTCTCACCGTTTTAGCTTAGGTGAAGTGAACATGAAGTGAGCTGTCCATACAAACAAGATGAAATGACAGTTCCCTTCATGCTCACTCCACCTAAGTTTACACGGTGAAATGTTGACAGAATAGACCAGCTGATTGTTTTCGCGAGTTACTGTTGTAAAAAAAATCACAAGTGTTTTTACTCAGGTAACCCTAAAATATTTAAAGAATATTACAACTGCTAGAAGTCTATACTATCACCAGTAATCATCATATCAGCCGAAAGACATCCACTGCTGGACATAGCCTTCCCCCAAGTGTCGCCACAACAACCGGTCCTGTGCGTCTCGCATCCATCAGCTACCCACAACCCTCACCAGGTCATCGGTCCACATCACCATTAATGTAGTTATTCATTAACAGTGCAATTCTCGTCGAGTTTTCATCCATTCCATTTGGCTAGTCATACGTACAAAATTAACTTCGCACAAAATCAATTTGACGTACCTTACCTTCACCTCTCCCTAAAATTAGTTCAAGTTCAGCGATTTCAAACTCAACATCAAAACACAGCCGAGATTCGAGGCGGACGCCATGTTAGGGTGCCTCGGGCTTGACGAGACGTACAGTTGAGAACATAAAGCCGGACTCGGTTGGGCACAAAACTCGTTGTTTGGCGCAAACAAATTCTTTTTTTTTCTTTCCTACTATAACAAAGGCATTTACAGACTACTTTCAATGGTTTTTACTTAATTCGAATCGTAACTGTCCCGAGGCCATGTGACAGTACCTAAAGTAAAATTTAAAAGCGTATATTTCTGACAGTTATACGGTCTTGTAATTTTAGAATCGTTGCTTCACTGTCGGTCGAGATTGTTCTTCGAAGAGTGCGCAGGAAGTTCACGTGCGGATTTGGCCTTCTCTCTTTTACTATTGTACTACTAGGCATACTGCAGCACACTTGTACATACGCACTTATTTTTCCTCCACATTTCTTATGCTAACTGTCAACGTGTAGAACTTTCTTCCCGCGGCTACGCTCGCTTTTATGAAGATTTTTGCCTATAACCGTCTCCTGGGTTCCATCCACCTCTACCAACACTTCATCAAAAACGGTTCAGCAAATTAGGCGAGAAAGCGTAACTAACAAACAAACTCACTTTCGCATTTTTAATATTTTTACAGTTAAGATAGGATTTTAGCTGGTGACTGTACCAGAAGGGTCTCTCCCTAAACATCAACTGACATTGACTCGTGAAGAAAGTCAAGGTAGGGGTTACCTCTCAATGTTATGGTCGCCAAGTTCACGGGTTCAAGGATCAATCAATGAAGCCTCTGTTGCGGTTTGTCTTTTGTTTCATCAGGTTTTCATTTGTTTTTATGCGTTGATCATTTAAAATATCTAAATGTAATGTAACAGGTAAGGTATTTTTGTTGTTTTAAATATTAAAAAAAAAATAGAGTTACTCGTGTTTTTCGCAAAATCAGTCGACTCTTCACGTAACCAGAAGGGCTCACCAAACGCTGGCATTTTTGTTTGGCCAAAGGTGGCAATAGTGCCTGGTTACTGGGCACTTTTCTCGTTGAGAGTGATGTAGGCGAATTTTTTAAGTGAAAACTTATTTAGGCGTGTTGGGCACTTTTTGGGTGAACAAAAATCATGGAACTCGCGTCGTCGTCACCGAACGCTTTAGCTTTCGCTTAGTTTTCACTTCTATCGGCAGTCCCCAAAGACTGCCCTGAATGTTTTTTTGATGCCATATGCATTCTTCCCTTCCCCTTTTTATCCCGTGTCCATTTATATATATATCTTTATTTAGTATTTACTATACTAGAATAAACTATATTCATGTTTATTTTGTTTATACTATACTAGTTTTTGCATGTGACTAAGTACGCGAATTTTATTACTCAACTTTCCTGATGAGTGACCTACATATCTATTGGGGGAAACCGCATGAAAATCCGTTCATTAGTTTTTGAGTTTGTCGCGAACAGACAGACAGGTTTATAAATTATGTAGTGATAATAAGTTTGTTTGTATCTGTAAATAATGAGAGCAATATATTATAAATAAATATAAATATAATAAAAACTACAAAAAACAAAATACATGTTTTCAACGCTTCAAGGCTTTGTAAAAAACGAGTTAGTAATAAAGTTATTCCGTAGGATCCTATCCATCCTGTAGTGCCAATGGTCTCTGATTAAAATGGTATGACCCGGACAGACGGACAGACGTATCTAAAAAGAAAACCAGCCAAGTACCAGTCGGTCTCGCAGTCAAAGGTTTCCGAAAGATTTTGAAACATTTTACTTCAAAACTTAAGACTTCTAAAGTTTTCCTGTAATCTGTCAGTAAAGAACTATTTTTTTTTTTACATTTTGGGCTCAGTTTTGGAATTCAGGGGTCAATTATCGTCAAGTTTCTGTATCCACTATAAAATTATGTATATCGGCGCAATTACAATAGTTTGTCATTACAAGTATTTAAATAATTAAGATTCATAATTTGACTGTCCAAAATTTAGTAAATTGATTGACTTTAAGTTTATTACAATGTAAAATTAACGTTAAACAGCATTTCACTGTTCCTGTTATTGTAATTTAAATGTTTCAATACTTAACCTAAAAAATTACACGTGCACGTGGGAGGGGCGAACCCTACAAATACGGCCGCACTGTCGGCGTTCGGGCGCGGTTAAGCAGTTACCAGCCCTAGCGTGCTGAACTGCGAGTGGTCATGTCCAAAAAAAAAAACGTCACCAGCCAGCCAGCCGCTGGACAGTACGGACCTTTCTGTGACGTCGTTACGCTGTTCGTTGAATAAACAAAGTTTGAAACAAGTTGTGAAGTTTTCTTTTGAAATATCATGATAACCTTTGTGACGTCAGCTATGATGACGTCACACTTTTTAAAATACACTACGGAGGTACTTTCTCCGTTATGTATTATCAAGTTATAAAAATAAATTAAGATCCTCACAAAACGTCCTTAAGATATGTCACACGGCACAGTTTGAAACACTTTACTTTTTATTTTCTCCCAAGTGTCTTGTTTTGAATACTAAGCTACTCAATTTTAGCTAGCAAGTATGTACAAACACGTCTCAATACATGAACGATTATCTGCTAAGAACTTATTTTATAAGTACCTTTTTTAACCATTTTGAACAACTTTTTGTTTTTTCTCTATCATGTTGTCTTTATACGGAATACAGCTTTTAAATCATTGGAAGCCTTTTATTTTCGATTATTCTGGATATAAAACCCCAACATGGTCCTAACGAGCGGATATTAATGAAGATTCAATGATTATCAGTGAAAATAAGAAAAATACGGATTTTTACTGGAAAAATAATATTGAAGATTATTGAAGTAACCCGGTACATGGAGTCCAAAGGTCAAGGCGAACATCAACTTGTGAAATCCTGATAAATTTGGAGATATTCTTGGATAGCTGGATGTGGACAAATACAGTGTTCAGAGGATAATATTATTGACAATACCCAGTACCTACTCTGTTTTAAGTTAATAATTCAGGTAAGTTTCCGAAAATTGTTAAGGTTACTATATAATTTATTTATTTGCAGTTAACTGATTTCTCTGTTCAAACTAAGCAGTAACTAGGTGTATTGTTTATAAAGTGAGATGAATTTATCATTAAATATTTTTGTAGTTTTTCAACTAAGTTGTTATTAGTGTAAGGTGGTATAAAACAATCTGTTAGGTAGATTACTATTTGGAATAATACATTTATAGAGGTATGCGGTACAGAGAGTAAAATCCGGCATACCTTCACCGAGAAGGAGAGGATCCTCCGAACCAGACGGTTGTTGTGTCTGGTGGGCAACTGCCCGATAGTTGGTATTCGGACTATTGTATATGTTCAAATCGCACGGAGAACTTTGCTTGCGCGGTGCAGGATTTCGATGTTAGTTCTTTTTTGTTACCGTACAAATTTCGTTTCTTAGTTTTTCATGTGGCGGCATAGATGCCACTACACATTTTTGTATTTAACTCGTTGTGGGTATTGTAGCTGCAAGATATATTATTTATTTATTTAACAGTTTATGAACACACATTTAACAAATAGATAAGAAGAAGGGAACAGAAAAATAGGTACAAAGGTGATGCTTATTTCTAAAGAAATGTCTTCCAGCATACCTGCGAAAGGAGAGTCGAATAAAAGAGATGTAGACATCGTGTGTATATTATTATTGTGAGGCATTTTTACGTTATTTATTTATACGTCTCAAAATGACTGAATTCTAACAACAAACATAAAAGCATTGCATCTGTCTCCAGCTCATCAACTAATCGGCCTAATTCTGCTTCTAATTCATTGAAATCGTGCCCGAAATGTCGACGTGAACTTAACCTCAGTAACTGTTCACAATTTTTAGGACTATTGTGAACAGTTACTGAGGTTATGTTCACCTCGACATTTCTGTTTCTTGTTAGAATTAGAAGATTTTTTTTAATTTTTTTTAATTATTTATTATGGGCTTGCTCTTGACTCTAGTCTAGGTCATAGGTAGATGACAGAGACAAAGTCGACGATGGAGCGAGCTTACCCAGAAGAAGCCTGTTCACTCTAATTTTGAATCACCACAGCAGCTGAACCCTCGAGAGAAGCCCTAAGGTAATGGAATTTGTTGAAGTCATCTATTTCATCATTAAAATGCATCAAACTAGAGAACGTGTCGTGGAACTCCAACCATTTTCCATAGGAACCACAAAACTTTGGCAATTGTATGGTAGGGTAATTAACAAACAAAGTCAAAGTCAATTCATTTATTTCAACTAGACCATTAAAAGGCACTTTTGAACGTCGATACGCGACGATTACGCGTTCATGATGAACAATTATCATTTTCCAAAGGATCATCGTCTTTAGTTGTTTTTAAATTACGTGTAAGTAACTCCTGAGCCTTTTAATATGTAAATTCAAACTCGTTTCGCTCCTGTAGTTGACTATTAACGTCATCAACAAAACACTCCAGTTTTAATTGAGCCTCGTCAAATTGTACAAATAAATTTTCAATCTTACCCCAACGTAATTGCAATTCGCACACATGTGATTCAACGAATGTTCCAAATCATTGACATAATTTTTGATCCGCTTGGTCTGACAGCTCCTTACTTTATTGTTATGAAAATCATCATGCAAAAACTTTGTTGGGATGGGACGATCGGTTGCCATATGATACATCAAAAATTTGGTCCAACGTTAAACGTGGCTTACCAATGTTAAATACATTAAATATTCCACGGATTGTACTTTGTAATTTGTGTAAAGATATAGACCTACACATATTTTTTATGCATCGCAAATTGCAGCATACGGCGCATACCCTGTATGTTCGAAGTACAAGTCATGATAATGTCCTAGTACGTTTGCTTACACCCAAAAGTCAAGTAGCTCCAATTAAACCAACTACGATATCAAGGCCTGAGCTTTGCGCGGTGTTAGTTGGTGTTCGTCTTTACGAAAAGGTGATTTATGCTCTTAATGCTCAAATCAGATGGGTTACCTTCTGGACTGACTCGACAGTTTTATTAGGCTGGCTTAAGATGTTACCAAACAAATTACAGCCGTTTGTGCGCGCCCATATCGCAGAAATATTGGAGAAGACAACTGCATGATCCTGGAGGCACGTCCCTACAAGTTTAAGCCCAGCTGATCATATATCACGATACAACATTTCCTAATAATCCCACAGCAACAAAGGAAAATCTTCCTGAAATTCGATCCGAAGTTACTTTACTTGTCACAACCGCAAGTCCACGATAAGTCATAGAATTTAATAGATTTTCTAATTCCACTACTCTTAAACGGTCGGTTGCATAATATGTTTTGAGATTTATAACTTACTAGCTGATGCCCGCGACTTTGTTCGCGTTTATGTTGGAAAATAAAAAGCTGTTGCTAAGATAAGATAAACAAACAGCCAACACCTGCATTACCTGACCCCTCTTAGAATAAGGAATTTGGAAGAGTGTTATGCAGGACACTTACTGTATCACCTCTTCTATTTAAAATGCCGACCAGTCAAAATTACGAACTTAGCCAGTTCACAAAGAGTAATTGCAATTCTTTGTACAGTGATTTAGCAAATGAAAAAAATAATTTTATTTATTTATTATTTTTTTTTTTTTTTATTTATTTTATTTGGCTCACCAACAATTGAGTACACTCATACAATTATGGGTTACATACAATCAAATTCGGGTCTAGTGTATCAATCCCTTACAGGTAAGCACATCATGCATTACATACTGGTTAAATTGAAATTATATAAAGGCTACTAACAATTAGAGGGTATTTAAATACACAAAGAACAATCAGGCTCCTCAAGTCAAATTGAAAACTAAAAATTGAAATAAAACATTAAAAATCATAGGCAGAAACAAAATTAAGAAATAAATAAAATTCAAATCTAATTAAAATCATAATAAAATTAAATAAATTCAATAAATAAATAAATTCAAAATAATTAAAACATGACAAAATTAAAATCCAACAGAAACATAATCAAAATGAATTAAACAGAATCATAATTAAAAACAAAAAAGAAAAAAATAACCGAAAAACATAACCGAACTAAATTTATACGGATAACATAACCAAATTGAATTAAAATCACGATCGAGATTAAAATTAGACAGAAACATAATCAAAAATCAAATCAAACACAATCATGATCAAAATCATAAACAAGATTGAAATAAAAATTAAAAATAAAAACCAACATGTCACCAAAAAGAATTCACAGAAAGATTTCACATGTCCATAATACTTCTTCTGAACCTACTAAGTGAGTCAGAGTGCACGTCGACCAGACTACTGCAGTTATTTAATAATTTGCACAGACGGGGTACAGGAGAGTTAGCACCTAGAACGGTTCTGCGCAAGGGAGGACGTAATGGGGTTATAGGAGTTCGTGGGTTTTTTGTAGGCACACGGAGTTTAAACATGCTCAACAATTGCGGGCAGTCTATTTTATATCGCAGCACTTTAAATAAAAATGTTGCATCTATTAAATCTCTTCTTTTTTGTAGGGATATCATCTTAAAATGCAGGAGTCTCTCTTTGTACGATCGTTTTTTTTTAGCTATCCCAGAAGAGTAAGCCAAGTGCCACAGAAAACGTTTTTGAACCCTTTCTAATCTAAGTGTGTGGGTGGCATAATGAGGCCTCCATACAGTGCTGCAATACTCCAATGTGCTACGGACCAAGCAATTGTAAAGTAAGATTTTAGTCCTGAAGCGACGAAAGCAGGTAACATTCCTTATTACAAACCCGAGCATTCTAGAGGCTTTTTTAACTACGTTTTCAATGTGGGGTATAAATGTTAACTGCCTATCGAATAAAACCCCCAAATCCCTCATCTGCTCCACTTCCTGTATTGGTGTGCTACATATATAATATGTAGATTGTGTTAAATTAACTTTTCTCGTAAATTTGACATGGTAGCACTTGTTGATATTTAGACGCATACCATTATCATCGCACCACTTTACTAACGTATCAATATCTCTCTGCAGCAACTCAACATCAAGATCTGATTCAATAACTCTGCAAAATTTTAAATCGTCAGCATACATGAAACACTCAGAGAATTTTAGTTCATTTGCGAGATCATTAACAAACAAGTTGAACATGTCTGGACCAACATGTGATCCCTGGGGGACACCAGATGTAACCTTGTAGGAGCCCGATCGGTAGCCATTGAGGGCAACAAAGAAGGTTCGACCATCAAGATATGAATTAAACCAGTCAAGGAGGGAGCCAGTGATGCCGTAAGCGTTTAATTTATACAAAAGTATATTGTGCGGAACACGATCAAAGGCCCTACTAAAATCGGTGTATATCACGTCCACTTGTTTGCCCGAGTCAATGGCACCAACCAGTGTCTCCTTGAAAGTCACTAGGTTCGTACATGTAGATCTAGAACTCACAAAGCCATGTTGAGAGTTACTGAGGTAAAGTTTCAAATGAGACTGAATATAGGGACAAATCATGGATTCGAAGACTTTGGCGAAGGTAGATAATATTGAGATAGGTCTATAGTTACCTACATAATCACGATCGCTGCTTTTATGAATTGGTACCACCTGGGCTACCTTCCAAAAATTTGGGAAAATGCCTGTGGCAAGTGATCTATTGAATATTTGTAACAAGGGAGCCACCAGAAACGTAGCACACATGGAAACAAAATAAGGGGGGATTCCGTCGGGTCCAGCGCCTTTTCGACGATCCAGAGCTTTCAATTTGTTGAGCAAGGTTTCAAAGTCAATTATAGGTGCTGTCAAAGGTAAACTGGAAGCTAACATGTTCTGCATGTATTCTGATGGATATGAATGATTAGTCACATTTTGTTGACTGTACATGGCAGAAAAATGAGCAGCAAACATTTCTGAAATACTGACACCATCTGATGATGATATGATGCCGTCAGTCATTGTTAAGGGATAAGAACTAGTTCCACCTCGCTTGTCCTTAATATAAGCCCAAAATCGTTTTGGATCCTTGCTTATTACAGTCTCCAGATCACTGACATATTTATTGTAACAAGAGGCAGCCATAACAGAGCACCGTTTACTCAGCAGTTTCAATTCGAGCTCATCCATCGGGTTTTTATATATTCTAAATCGCTGGCGTACCTTTTCCTTTTCTCTTAAAGTTCTTATTAAATTTTTATCGAACCAAGGAGGGTGCGTCTTATGTTTACGTACGGCAGGGGGATTTTGCATTGCTATAATATTGTTAATTTTGTCGTAGAACATACTGAGCATATCATTCACATCGTGCGTGCCACCAAATAAAAGGTTCCAGTCGATCTCACTCAAGCTTTTACAAATTATGTCGTAATTTAATTTGTAAAAATTTACTCTTTTGTTACTGTTATAAGGAAGTCTAGTGTCATTATTTGACTTTAAATTAATTTCAATGGGGGGATGGAAAGGGTCAATTATACTTAAGGGATTTGGAGCAGAACAAACGGAACCGAAAGTTAAGTTAGTCAACACAAGGTCAAGTATGCGTCCCGACTTATTTGTTATATTGTTGAGTTGAATTAACTTGTTTATATGACTAAAATCAGTTAGCAAATGACCAATACCCGGTGCCATATAGCCACTATCCGACTCACTTACCAAGTTCCAATTAATATTTCCTAAGTTAAAGTCACCAACTATACACATCTTCGAACCTGACTGTTCTAGTATGGTATTACAGGAGTCCAAGAAGTGTTCTAAGGCTGAACGAAGTACAGGTGGAGGCAAATAAACTGCGCACAGAGCCAGTTGACGGATAGACCTTGTAATTGAGACGTCTACGGTTACCCACAAATCCTCACAGTTGCTTTCCCATTGAAACATGCGTTTTGAATTTAAACCCCTTAATATGGCTATCAGAACACCCCCTCCATCTTTTTTTCTGTTACACCTATCTCGCCTGTAGACTACATATCTATTATCAAATAGCTCTGAACTCATCACAGAATCATTTAACCATGTCTCTGTTAATATTATTATATCATAGTTTTCACAACAAACTTGACGATAAAAATTGTGACATTTGGTGCGTAAGCCTCGAGTGTTTTGGTAATATATCTTTAAGTCCGAGAATGATAACAAATTATATTTACTGTTACATTGACTAAAACAAAAATTAAAATTAAACCAGCTTATCTAATGTATCCTTATTCCTAATCAGAATGTGTTCCGATTCTTGTGCCTTCCGCATGAATATACGACCACCCCGTACCCAGACAAATTGATACCCAATTTCCTTGGCTTTGATCCTAGCGGCCGCATGGAGTGCCTTGTTGGTGGTAGACAGATGTTCTGTTATATAGATTGGGGATTTAGGCCCGGTGTATCCCAAGTGGGTCGTATTTAATTTGTTATCTGGATTCAACTTGTTGAATTTTATCGTAGCTGCGAGAAATTGGTCACGACTGCGGGGGGAGGCAAGTTGTACTACAATGGCACGCGGGCGAGTATTGCTGGCATTTTGTTTTGCGACTCTTGTACAATGCTTAATATCGTAGTCTTGAATGCCGCTCCCTACAACTTTTGATAATTGTGATACAATATCTATCAAGTTTTCTTGCTTCTTCTCTGGCAGGCACTGAATTTCCACATTGTTTGCACGGGTTTGCTGTTCCAATTGGTTTATACGTGAAGATAAATCACTCATACACACCCTCATCTCTGAGTTTTCCCTTCGCAACTCCTTCATATTTTCCTCAGACGCTGTGCACTTTTTTAGGAGATCTTCGTATTGTAAGTTCATAAATGTCATTGACTTTTCCATACTCTCCATTTGATCTCTAATTGGTTGCAACTGTTGGTTCAGGGTAAGTTTCATGTTATCTATGAACTTGGTAAGCATCTCAGTTTGCGCCTTTTTAACTGATTCCTGAATAAGCTGACGAATGTCGTCAGGTGCTAAGACAACTTCAACAGGCGCTTGAGGTGGAGAACCAACGGCTTGCCTCTTATTGCCTCTGGTAGTTGAGATGTTACGCAAAGGAGTATCATCAGACTTGGCAGGCTTCGGTCCCAGATTAAGGCATTCAGGACAGTGCCACTCAGCAGGTACCTTATAATCATCAGGCAACGAAAGACATGCATAATGATATGCCTTAAGACATTTAACGCATTTCGCATGCTTTCCATTATCAGCCGTTTGGTCACAACATCCCCATAACAGTCCAGAACTCAGCGACTTAACAGAATGATCCATTTTATTATGATGACTTTTCGTTGTAAAGTAAACAAAGGATTGAGATTTAAATAACGTAAGGTATATTCTTAACTTTTTGTGGCGATCCGTTGCTCAGCATATGAAGAAGGTCGCGCGAAAAAGGACGTAAACGCCGTGCGTAGCTCGTCGCTTACGCGTTCCGTTGAGTTACTTTTTAAATATTGTCCGAGGTAGTGGATTGTAACGTATTGCAAATGTTATTTACAAATTTTGTAGTATTAAAACACTTCACCAACTAAATTCACAATGCAATGGTCCACTGATAACTGTTACTTTGTATTTCCAATCACAAATCGGGATAAAAGCGTTTTTATCAATTTATTACAATATATGTTCATTTTATTCCTCCTTATGCTCCTCATTTTGGAGGTCTTTGGGAGTCCGGTATTAAATCTACTAAATATTATTTTAAGAGAGTACTGGGAAATTGTAATCTTACATTTTTGGAGCTAAACCGTGTGTTAGTCCAATTAGAAGGTTTACTCAATTCTCACCCACACACACCAGTCTTATCGATTCCAACGATTATCGCCGCTAACGCCTGGACACTTTTTAATAGCACGGCCACTGACAGCATTGCCTGCACCTAACTTCGAGGACCGATCCATGACTTATTTGACAAGACACCAGAGGATAGAGCAATTCCATCAACATTTCTGGATGAACAGTTCCGATGGAGCAAAGAATACGACTCAGAACTACAACAGATACAATTTTAGTTTTTATCTAGCATCCTTAGCATTTTTGAAAAATAATTATCGAAAACAACCCAATGTTTGTTTGTCCCTAAGCTTTCGAATAGAAATCGTTGCAAATTAGTTCTAGAATACCTCATTTGAAGACACACACGTAATTACCACTCACGCTGTATAATGTTACGTTCCGCTAAAATGACGAAGTGGAGGTATATTAAAAGAGGGCCTTTCAAACACTGCGCCCTGTAATTACTTGACAAACCAAGAAGTTCTACACAGTTGATATTCTGTTAGTGATAGCGTGGAGAAGGCGATTGTTACAACGTCAAAAGTATATGGGATTGTCAAACCACTCGAAATATCACGTGATCAATCGAATAGATCGAGTGGCAATTTGTCCAGAGCCTGAGGAAATAGTATTCAATAGTTTGAAATAAAAAACAAATGGTACGATTTTATTTATTTTATTCGGATTAAAGACAGTTGAACTAGACTAGAACATGAATATAATTTAGATTAAGTTAGGAAAACATTGAAATTGATCGGAATATACGTTGATGCTTATCTAATTACCTATGTAATTTAAGTTTCTAACATTTATTAAACGTGCACTTATAAAACTGAATCTTTAGTATTATATTCTTATTAATCTACAATATTGATGGAATAAACACAAAATAAGAAAATATTATACATATTTAATTGAATTCATTCTTTTATAAGATGAAAAACTAGAACATGAATATAATTGAGATTGAGTAAGCAAAACTTTAAAATTGATCGGAATATACGTAAAACTTATCGAATTATGTATCTTTAAGTTTCTAACATTTATTTTTGTAAGCATGCACTTATATTACTGAATACACTCTCCACTTAATTTAAGCAGTAAAATAGAATCAGAAAGCACTACTAATGATGACCCACATATACAAAAAAATTGAAGAGTGGAAGAAGAAAGTGTTTTACGGGCGGTACCCTCATAACTTACTAGGCTTAAAATACCACATATATAAATATTTGTGGTATTTTAAGCCATCATCTGTTGGTAAAGTCCTAATTCACGTGGTCCAAAGCGTCATTCAACAGTATTCAGTGTTAGTTACCTCTTGGACAGCTCTCCGAAGATGCCCAGGAATAAAGACTACAATCGATTCAGACTTCATCATGCTAGAAAATGCTCTAGAGTAGCCATAAATGAAGATTTTCTACATACACTTTTCAACACTTTGGACAATAATATAACAAGTTTAAGAAACTCTTCCAATAAAAAGTTAATAGATGAAGCTTCGGAGCTAGTAGAATAATACACTCTAGGAGACTCGATTGCCCGAATTCAAACCCGCCCAATTACCTTTCATCCCAGAGACGCCATATTTTAGGGTTAATTCAGTTAGGAGTTTTTATTTATTGTGCATATTTATTTTGTTGGTTATATAATCCCAATAGAATACAACAAGAAAGATTATAAACAGGAATCCGGTAAAGCGCGGCGAGTACGTGCCTTTACTGAACGTCCGGAAGCCTCGGCATTTGCGGACTAGAAACGAACCATAATATTAGTAGTTACTGATTATGTCTAGTAACGCTCATGTTTTGCACGTGAATATTATATGTCAGTTTCGGCTCATCAGATCGTCCAGTAGGCCGAGCCTCATGGAATCGCTGTAGTACAGGGAGTTCCTGGGTCTCTATCCGATGGGGAGATCTTTCTCTATTTGACTGTGACGCTTCGGCCCGGGGCGGATTTTGGAGGCCCGGTTGGGCACTGCCTGGTTCCAATCGGCCTTGGTTCTGAAAAGTAATTCATCCTTAAACTTGTTCTGAACTCGCGCTAGAAGGGTTCCGTACCATTGAGGGACCGTTTCTTACAAACAACTTTTTTACAAAAAAATACTTTGATTTCGGAAGTCGGTGTTTTTAGTTGTTTCTTCCTATTTTAACACCGACTTACGAAATGAAAGTCAAAAATATTTTTTCAAATCGGTTCATAAATGACGGAGTTATGAGGTAACAAACATACAAAAAAATACAACCGAATTGAGAACCTCCTCCTTTTTTTGAAGATGGTTAAAAATTAAATGATTTTTGGCCGGTAGGTTTTGCAAGTGCATTTGTGATATAGGTACCTACATCAGTGTTAGCACAATCTTAATATACAGTTTGGTTCTTTTTTGTATAACTGTTCTATACAATTCGATTTGATCTTTAATTTTGAACTTCTTTTTATATATAGTATAATTTTTTTTTAATTTTTATCTGACAAGTCCAAGTACATAACAGTTCCATAAAACAAACAAAACATATAAACGGTGGTTTAGTAGCGGGACCTGGTGTTTTCCTTACACGTACAGAACACCGAATTAAGTCATTAATGCATCCTTTTGTGCTTTTTTAACATCAAGAAGAAATCATATAAATTTCAGCATATTATCCTGCCATAACATGGCGTGAAAATGTATTCACAGTAATCGATGTCAATTATTTTCACTTATAAATTGCAGAATCTATTGACTTCTTGACTTCTAAATAATCTTTAATGGTAAATCTTTTAAATAATAATAATTTGAAAAGTATTTTTTAAACTTTGTCAGAGCTAAGTCTTGAAAACTATTTGGTAGATGATTGTAAATAATAATCGATATGCAGTATGCATTTTTCTTAAATAATTTTAGTATTTTTGGTGGCAGCCTTTATGCCGAGTTCGGTTATTTGACCTGTCAGTGCTAGTTTCAAATAAATTGTAGTTTTATTTTACAAAAGTACATATTTCAAATATATTATTACCTCCGTCTTTATTACCACAGGCGCTCGATTTTTGTTTATTATGACGGTCTGGATTTTAATGTCCTGAATTCCATCGTCCACATGGAAGTTATTCACATGCACACTCTCGACTGGTATCTAGAATGTAACAAGAGTATTAAAATATGTTTAAATACATAGAATCTGCTGAGAATAATAGGGCAAAAGAGGTTATCTCAAAAAACATGATGATATCACAGTTGTAAAAAGAACCTTCACCAAGCTGATGTGTCATGCGTCTTATCTTTTTGGTCCATTGTTTTTCTCCCTTCATAAATTATAAAATGGCCTGGACTGGCCTGTTAGTCGAGTGGTTAGTGACCCTGACTGCTAAACCGGAGGTCGTGGGTTCGATTCCCACCCAGGACAAATCTTTGTGTGATGAGCATGATCATTTGTTCGGTGTCTGGGTGTAATTTGTCTATAATATGTATGTATTTAGAAATATATAAGTATGTTTATCAGTGTCTGGTTGCCATAGCACAGGCTCTGCCTAGTTTGGGATCGGATGACCGTGTGTGAGTGGTTCCAAGATATTATTCCATAGTGAGTCAATCAAACAAAATTAATTCATACTGACCGATTCCAGGAGTGAAGTTGCAAGTGTAAATAGATTTCGCGTGGTGGACTGAAACAAAAAAAGATTCGATTGGTATGCACGCTCAGCACAGGTTAACTGTATCACTGTTATGTTATAGTAGTTGCCGCCCGCGGCTCCACCCGCGAGAGTGTCAAAAATTATCCCAAGGGAACTTACTCCCGAAATAAAAACTATCCTATGTCCTTTCCCGGAACTCAAACAATCTTATACCAAATTTCATCTAAATCGGTCCAGCCGTTTGTGCGTGAAGAAGTAACAAACATACACACACACTCGCAAACTTTCGCCTTTATAATATTAGTGTGATAATTGTTTTTTTATTATGTGTTTGTTGCTTTTGTGTATTGTTCGTGTCGAATAAAAGTTTATTATTTTATTAAGTATATCCATTGGTACGCTGCTATGGATACCCCAAAAGATAAACTACCTCAGTTCCATACAGACTAATTTGCATGAAAGTTTATAACCTTTCTCGTATTTTTACAAAGCGTTCTGTAATGAACAATAATTACTTGTCTATACTAATCTTATAAAGAGGAAAGATTTATTTATTTTTGTATGTAACGAATAAACTTAAAAACCACTGGACCGATTTGAAAAAATCTTTCAGCAATGGCTAGCTACATTTTCAGCGAGTAACATAGGCTAAATTTCTTTCCCGTACTCTCACGGGAACGGGAACCACGCACGTGAAATCGCGTGATGTCCGCTAGTATGTAATGAACGCATAGAAAGCGATTTACCCCGCCCGCTTCCACATTTATGCCGAACCTAAATTATGACGTTGGCGTTGTGGCGTGTGGCGGGTTCGATTCCCGCACGGAACAAATATTTGTATGGCCTACAGTTAGTTGTTCCGGGTCTGGCTGTTTGTGTATGTGAGTTTTGTATGTTTGTAAACGCACCCACGGTACAGGATAAATTTTTAGTGTGGGGCAACGTTTTTTTTAAAAGTAAAAAGAAGTGTATTAATTAACTAAATCTATTTTAGAAGTAACATAAG
Organism: Mamestra configurata; assembly: GCA_002192655.3. NCBI lineage: Eukaryota > Metazoa > Arthropoda > Insecta > Lepidoptera > Noctuidae > Mamestra > Mamestra configurata. The sequence goes on from NDFZ01005334.1 coordinate 229,213, forward strand.
TGTTTATTTATAAAGGACCCACGGAACGTCACGCTGACAGTTTGCTATCTCATCGAAGTTGGTGACGTTACACAGTTCCCTAATTTTCCTACATTTTGACATTGACTGCCGCTGAGATGATATTGCGACTTCAATTTTGTACGCCTAATAATGTATGGCTAGTTTACACAATGATATACTAATACCTCAGTCGGCAAAACGGGGTTCCGTTTTTTTTAGAGGATCACTTCAGGTCTGTCTGTCTGTCTGTCAAGACCTTTTTTCCCAGGAATTCGTGGAGGAATAAAAGAAAGAACGAGAAAAATATTTATTTGGGACTCGCACAAAACAAACAGAAAAGTAAAATAAATTAGCAGCACCGAAATCACGCCACCTTTTAAGCTCCGCCTCAGAGATAAGGATTTTAACTATGTGTGCGTAGTGAAGCGCACACACGGCGCCTGCGATCCTTTTGTCTAGGATGATGACGCTCGCATTGAGACCGTTCCTAACGGTGACGTAATTTGTTTACCGGCTACTATAAATACTGTGTCCTAATTGTATCGATATTCATTATCCATTCTGTTTCTAGTGTTCGAGTTTACTTGCCTACTCGCCACAGTCATAAACAATAACTAGGCGAGGCCAAAAAGGTCCCTATCTCAACATATGCTGCGTTATTTAAAGAAGTAAATAACTCAGCGCTGGTATTCTGATGGGGCCTGTGATGCCACGGATACACTCATACTAAAATGAGATATATAAAAATACTCAGGCTTTCTGATACTCCTTGGAGTAGTGAAAAAATCAAATCAAAGCAATCTAAAAATAAGGCCGTTTATGCTCCGCGTATGGCGCATTTTTAATGCCGAAGGGAATCAAAACCTATGGTTGGTACTTTCTTCCCGTTGACTTAAGAGTCATGGAATTTGGTAAGAAAATATATCTTACAGTTTAAGTACCGGAAAAAGTTTGAAAACAGGTAATTTCTAGTTTTAAAAAACTTACATTTTCGGTTAAAGAATTGATCGTGACGTACAGTATCAGTCAAAAGTGCCGTAGCAATAGTTTAACAGTTTGGTTTAACATACGACCTTCTTTAAGAAAAATTAAATGAAACTATAGACAGTGTGTCTATAGTAATTCAATCACATTCCTTTGCAAATGATTGTATTTCATAAATTCCTAGACCTCCCATAAGGGTATATAGTATGATAAGCAGTTACCGTAATAGTTTAAACACGTTCACGCGTAGTGAGTTGCGGGTTTGAATCCAACGCGACGTGTTAAAAATTCCACGTTATGTTCGTCTCGTTCACTGAACTCGTAAAACTTTAAGAGCCTACCCACAGAAACCTAAATGAATAAATGATTAAGGTAGACAGATGCTGTTAACTCATTCACCGCGACTAAATATAACTTAGTTGGTTGGTTCTTATTGTGAGTTAGTGACGTGTGTTTAATCTAATTTCGGTGTTATTCATTTTGAAATTTAAAAAAAAAAGAATTTTGAAAGGCCATCGAATATTATTGCGCTGCTTAAAAGCAGACAATATATCACCAATCATTAGAAATTGGTAAACCGGACTGAGTGTGAGTATTATCGCACCTTTAAAGTAAAACCGTTACTAAACGAAAATTTTCATGAATTGAGGTATCAATGCCATCTATCTAAAAACAGTGAATATTTCTTATATTGGCTCCCCTATAAAATTTCATATTATCATTTAGTAACGGTTTTACTTTAAAGGTGCGTTATGATTTAATTATTTTAACAATCATTTATCTAATTATAGTACAACTGCTGTTCCTTCAGTTATTTTTTTAAACTCTAAACCCAATATAATTCAGTTTTCAATCTAATTTTTTTTCTAAACAGTTGGTAAATCATATTACTATTTTCACAGTACTCCTATTTTGTTTTAGAGAAAAACTGTGAGTCGGGGTTATACCAGATACAAGAGGCACAACGACGCCACAAAGTCGAATTATTCGACTCGTCCTTACAAACTGTGTGCCGCACCATGCACTCCACGCAGAAGGTTTGCATCGTTGAAAACCAGATTAAAAACCATATTTGACGGCAAAACATTAACAAAAAGAACAAAAATATAACTCATATTAGTACAAATTGATTTAAGTAATATTAAAATGATATTGTGTCATATCCGGATTATTCCGGTCTGAGAGAGCTCAGAGGGCTATCTTAAAAGTTAGTCGCAAGCTTTCCTTTCTCTTTCCAACAAAAGAACTTTATCAGCAATGCAAAGTTCTGACTGTTCGCCAATTATTCATTTTGAACACAATTATTCGTAAGCATGTTCACATTCCATACAATCCTGATAACATCTTGAAAAAGAGACGCAAACACACCGTCTGTAAACCTACTTCTTTTAAAACCAGATTCAGTCATAGATTCTTCTGTTTCCTTGGCTATTACCTCTACAATAAAATCAACAAAGCCATTTCCATCTACCATTTAACAAAAATTTAAACAAAAATGAAAGTCAAAATATGGCTGCAATCTCTCGATTATGAAGCAACCGAGAGACTCTTAGAGGTAATCTCTTAAAAAAAAAATTACGCCCCACCTAAACACTGCATAAACATATACAAACTTTTGCACCCAAACTCAACACACACTTACACAAACTTTTGCACCCAAACCTAAGACACTCTAACACGAACTTTTGCACTCAATGTTCTTTTCTTAATTATATAGCAATTATGATATTAAATTGATTATCTGTTATTCTTCCATCAAGACATAAATATCGCTCTTTGTAAATTTTTGTACAGTAGCAACATATCCGGGTAGTTTGGGAGGCCTGGAGCCCTGTAACACAGGTGTTCCTAGTACAGGCTCCAGTCTCCACAACATCAATGTTATAACACCGACTGTAAGCTTGTACTGTATTTTATTATCTAGTTTGTATTGCATTATGTGGTGGAGAAAAATAAACGATATTATTATTATTAT